>JAODAH020006332.1:0-107976 GCA_027574865.2 Coproporus ventriculus | reverse complement strand
TTTCTTTTTTCTTTAATACATAGCTATAATGTGTTTTTTAATATTTTACATTAAATTTTTATAATATATATATATATATATATATATATATATATATATATATATATATATATATATATAAAGCAACAAATTTAAAGAAAACCTGAAAGTGAGATTTTTTTTTAATGCAAATACCGAAAATTCGAGTTACATATTGATTACATGTGAAATGTTTAATGCTGAATAAAAGCTTCCATCTGCATGTTTTATATGATTACCAAAACTAAAGAAACATATTCTACGTTTGTTTTGCATTCCAAAACTTCAATAATCGATTTGTAACTCAATTTCAAGGAGCAATTTTTGCTATTGGAATAGTACAATGCTGTTGGAGAAATTCTATCTGTTTGTGGTCATAGTATCCCGCTATGACTGACTATTTTTTCCTAGAATCCCATGGGAATTTCTAATGCATTTTTTCAAATGCACATATAAACGAGATTGAATTTGATGTGAACTTGCGCTAAATTCTGCTTGTAATGAGTGATTATTTGATCGACCTTGATAGCAAGTAGATCAGTGGGTCGTCGTCGTCGCCGTCGAATGCGCGTATCACAAACGGGCGCGCGCGCGCCTCCTTCACCATTATTCTTTGATTAACCATACTAAAAAAAATAAAAAAAAAAGAATATCAATGTAATCGATTTCATTGGTTTTCCATTCATCTATCTACTCTTCGATATGGTATAGTACCATCGAACAATAAGATCATTTAGATATTTCGCGCGTAAAGCTTTTATATGTGGGTTATGTGGTGGTGGTTTGATTGCAGTACCTCTAAAGCCTTCCGTCACAGGTGCCCGGTTCGGTCGATGTGGCAACACTGTGCGACCGCGCACGTGGGCCACTTTCGGCCTGCCTCCCACGCGGTAAATCGATGATACCATCTCCCATAACACCACTCTCTTTATGCGCTACTATATTTTACAAAAACCACCCCAAAAATACAACCGACAACGTAATTCGCACACTGCAACGTTTCAACGTAATCGATTGATAACCCCAGGATAAAACCTACGTCAAAGCATTATGCTCTTTTTATATCCCAAGTAAATGCACATGCTTTTTTAAGTTTTAGTTTTTTTATCTTCTTTTTTTCAACCCCGATATACGTCTAGACGCTATAAAGATGCTTTTCGCGCATTTTACCATGATCAACCGCACAACGCCCCCTAGGGTTGTTTTTTTTTTTTTTTTGCAACCGACTAATTAAGTTTAATTCTTATCAGACATTTCTATCTAATTTGTTTAATTGCTCAGCTATTTAAAAAACATGTAAATGTGATTGAATATGATTGACTGCCAAATCAAGATAAACAAATCGCAAAAATTACTATTTAAATTTTTGTGCCTAATGACTGCCAAAAAGAAATCTATGAAGGAAAAAATAGAAGATAAACAAGCATTCCAGTTAGATTATTTATAATTATTGATGACATGGGGAATGATTATATACAGAGAACTAAAAGTATGAAGGGAAGTGGAAGAAGGTAGCCAAAATCTAAATACAAATTGGACAGTGCATTATAATTACGTACAATATATATTTTTTAATCACAGAAATATAGTTGTTTCGACTTTATTGCTGACTTATTAAATTGTATTTCCTAATCTGTTTTTTTTTTAACCTGTGACCACTGAAATCTTTTGATGACTAAATTGTCAAATGTAATATTTTTCAAATCAATTTGTAACCAATTTTAGAAATTGGGTAAAGTTGAAATCTTACAACTGTATTTTGTTCATTGCCATACTAAGGCTTCCTTAAGTAGCTTCTTCTTTTTTCTGCCCAGTTTGTTTTGTATATTTAATTACGAACAATGAACAAAATTTCAAGAATCGTTAAACAATTTTCAGAAATTTTAAAAATTTAATTATAACATCATTCTTTAGGCTTAGATGCAATGAGAATCTGTCATCTTCAACATTATGAAATTGGTGCTCAATTAGATCATGTTTCAATGGACAAAATAAACTAATCAAAAAGACATGAAGGCTATATGCCAGTTGTGGTAAACTTCAATTTTATTTAAATCTTGAATTTTTTGTTAGGTTAAATGTGACCTATAGGTTAACACTTTATCGCGTTGATGTAATATTTGCTTTGTATTCAACAATGACCTTAGTTTATGTTGGGAACTTACATGTACCATTTTGATGATTATTTATCACTGCATTCGGAATGTTTACAAATGTTTCTCTAGCAAGCCAACTTTAAAATTAATCTTTAATGTGCTGTCTTGATCATATTTTTTAAGTTACATCTATTGAGTTAGCAAGAATAATTCTTACCTAGAAAGTGAATATAAGTTTCAGAGCCATTTCTTTAAATGTTAATCTGCAAAAAGTCTTCCCTTTTTCTTAAAGAAAGCACTAAACTACTTAGATATGAATATAAGATTTCAATGGTGTAAAAACTAAATAAATGAACTTATTTCACTGTTACCTACAGTGTTATCATATTTTCTTTCACAAACACCAGAAATTTTATCTCAATTATAGATTTTTTTAAATTTCAGATAGCGATCAAGGTTCCTGGGAGAGCGGTTTATCCTATGAATGTCGATCGTTACTGTTTAAGGCATTGCATAATCTAATCGAAAGATGTTTATTGTCGAGGGACTTTATACGTTTGGGAAAATGGTTTGTGCAACCTTATGAAGGACCCAGGAAAATGTCGGAGTTTTGTTCAACGCACCTTTCTTTCTCGTTTGCATTTTTTGTGCATGGAGAAAGTTCAGTGTGTGCAAGTGTCGATGTGCGACAACATCCACCTGTGAGGAAATTATCTCGGATCCATCTGCAGCAAGCTCAAGCATCTACAAGTGGCTTACAAGGTAAATATAAACCTAAACACATTTTAGGCAAAATATTGAGTAGCTAGGTATTTCATTTTTACTAAATAATAATACTTTTCAAAATTCACAATCGCACATATTAAATTTACAAAGAGGTTGTTTGTAAAATTCTATACATATCATCAATTTGTAACAACACAAAATATTAAAAAATTTAGTTTGTTATTTGAATAAATTTTAAAAATTAAGAAAAGCAGAAAATCTAAAAATGATAAACTTTTTGAGTCAAATACATTAGATGGGCAAAATTCTAAGAGCTTCTTTTTTTTGTTAGAGAGAATTCCTAAATATAGCGTTTAGTGTCTCTAAATCTCTTGAATAACAACTAAAAACTGCTAAAAAGCTAAATTACCATTTGAGACATCAAAAAAACCTTCAGAAAAATTATTTTTGCAACAGAAAAATTTAGAACTTTCTAGAAAACTACAAAAATTTATTTTGTAACATCTAAAATTTGCCAAAATGTCGAAGCAATCAAAAAATCTCTGAAAATTCTTGAGAACGGATTGAAAAGTCTAAACTTCTCCATTATTAGTTTTTGTAGGTTAGGTATTTATTAGTTGGATTCTTATACACTCAAATTAGACGTCTTTGTAGGTTATTTAATTTTTGTTCTAATCCTTCAACTTTTTGCTTCCTATTTGTAAATTAACATTGTAGAAAAACCAAACCAGGTTACGATGTATAATTTAAAAATTTCTCAAATAGCATACCAATTATTTACATGTGTGTCATTCAACTTCCCGTTAAATAAGTAATTAATAATCTGGCACTACGCCGAATAAATCATGCAGATTGCTTAAAACTAATTAAAATGCACATGTTTCATTTTTATTAATTAAATAGGATTTCTCTTCTAATCGTTTGATTTTCTTTTTTTAGTAATTTTAGCACCGTGGGGTTTAGCTGGAACGTTAACAGGTCAGTCATATAAGAGTATGGATTGTGGAATGCGATTATTAGAAGAATGGAGCCAATTTTATCCTATTGATAAGAACAGTGGAGACAATAATGTAGTGGAAGTGATAGTAGGTGGTGTAAAGATGCGATATCCTGCTTGTTACGTTTTGGTAACTGATATGGATGATAATGTGAATAACAGTGTTATGAATGGTTCATGTCTGAACACACCAAATAATATTACATCTTCAATCAAAAATGGATCTAGTAAGTTAACTGTAAAATATCTTAATGTTTGATTTTAATTTTAATTTATTTTAGGTACACCAATTACAATTCAAACACCACCACCTTCACCCGTTCAAATTAATAGTAGGGTACCGCAACCGGGACCTTTTCCCGTTTCTGTGGAACATCAAGCTTCCAGTCAGAGGGATCCAACTGCAGCTACAGTTTTGCCAGAACGAGTTTGGCAAGAATGTATACATGGTGGACCACCCCAACTATCATCGCATGATAACTCGGGCAATTGGGAATTTGTAGATCCTTTGAAAAAATCAACTTGCAGCTGCTCAAAGTGAGTTACGATGAATATTATATATCAAACCGTAATTTATTCTAGGTATTAGGTTGTTCTGCGCTTCGTGTGCATTTATTTATTGCTAGTGCATTGGTGTTTTTGTCTTGTTTTAACTTAAGTAAGTTTGAGATCGCACGTTGATATAATGTATTCCAGGTGTAGAAAATACATTGGTGGTAATTACATGGCAGCCACAAGTGGCGGCAGTAAGTGTCCGTCTGGTAGCAGTGGTAAGGGGGGCGGCAATTCCAATTCAACTGGATCCTCCCGCTCCAAAAGCGGTTGGCCACGGTCTAGAGTACCCTTCCACAGACGCTCGCCCCTACCACCGGCTGACACCACCGACAGGTTGGTCACCGCTTAATGGGTGACGGGCTTAAAAAAAACCCACATAAATAATAACTATATTAACCATAATTAATTGGATCACAAAACGAAAAATTATTTTGGCATTAAAATTTTCATTCAAGAATTACTAAAATAATGCTACAATAACCGATTAATAGCATTCTGTGATTTTTCAGCAGCACGGAAATATGGGGCTTTTTATACTGCATGTAATTTATGAACAAATATCACAATATTAACTAGAAATTTCTTTTTTTAGATGTCCAGGTTCATATACACCTCATGGCGGACCTCCATCTTATCCACGCACACAAGAATCGCTCATCATACCTTCTGTAGGCAGTCCTGCTTCAGCTGCCCCCTCTCCACTTCCAAATCCTCATTCACAACCTGCTTCCGTTCCACCTGGTGATCAAGTCATGCCTACATTATCACCTCATCCTCCTACGGCAGCTGAATCGCCGCTGGATAAAAGCCATACCCCTGATCAACCACCAAAGAGTATGGGATCTGTAGCTAATAGTCCACATCCAGCTTCAGAGATTAAAGAAAACATACCTGTTAATGCATCACCATTGCCAACATTAAAGAGACCTATTCTCAATAGTAAGGAATATGAGGCTGCGATTGGCGAAGAAGAACACACATTAGATCTGCTATACGATTATTCTACATTAGATGCATGGTACGATATTATATTAATTATATTCTGACCCTAAATGACTGACATTTTGGAAATTCGCTCCCTTAAAATTTATTTAATGTTTAAGATTTTGAACACTAAATCAATCTTATCTTGTAACTCAGAAAAATAATTAAATACACAAATAAATTTACATAAGTACTGCAGATAAATTCGGCTAACAAAGCCAATCAAATTATGCAAATAAATAGATTGTTGTCAACCTTTTAAGGACATAGAATAATCTTTAAATATATAAAGAACAGGATTTTAATTTGTTATGTATTTAGGTTAAATCATCCTGTAAAACGTTTTAAACCAGATGTGAAAGAAAACCAAAGGAATTGCTATCCAAAAAATGGAGACCTGTATTCAATGTTCACACCGAACGGAATCAACACGAACAATAACGAAAATAAAAATGTTAATAATGGAAATATGCAGATGCCTTTTATTAAACAAGAAATCAAACAAGAACCGGGATGCCAAGTAAGATGTAGAAATTAAATTTTTTTGGGCTATTTCATTTTCTAACATATTTTAAAATAGAAAAGATTTCTTAGATTTCCAATAATTTATAATGGAGATTCTACATATAACCTTAAAATAATAAAAATTTATATTAGTAGTATATCTTTAATGAAACTGTTTAATGGGTTTTCACCCCTCAATAACTGTGCTTTAGGTTACTTTAGATGTGGTTGTAAGTATCAAAAAAAATTTGACAAATTATTTTCATGTATTTTATTTGTAGATGGAAACTGACGCACCTCCAGTTCTTCAATCCATAGCTGGCCACGGAGTAAAAAGGCCGGGTGATCCGTATGAATTTGAGGAAGATGCTAATGCAGGAGGCGGTGGCGCGGGAGGGGGCAATGGAAATGTAGATACGTTTAAGAGAGGCCAAGTGATTCCAAAAGAAGAACCCAAAAAGGCTGGAAACTTATACACAAGCGAGGGCTTACAACCTTCTTATAAAGATTTAGATCAAATATTTGATAATTCGGATGACACAAGTAGTGATGAAGCTGTAAGTATATATACATATATACATATAAAATGTGTGATTGATCCTAAAAGCTGATCCAGACTTTCTTAACATTGTGTCTCCTTGAATTGTGCAAGGACCCATATATTTTAATAATTAAATTCTTCTTCCTAGACTCAAATTCAGACTCCACCAGGCTCAAATAAATCATCAGGGGGTCATCATGAAGACAGCAAACGGTTTACAAGTCATACAAATAGTGGGTGTCCTAATATGGGTATTTTAAGGCCTGAAGAACTTAGTAAAATGTTTCCAACACCGCCTAGTTTAGAACATAATCCAATGCCATCTCCAGGCACGCAAATTGATTTACCACCGCCTGATTTACTGGATCTTGGAATAGTGCGTATCACACAAACAATTTATCCAAACATGGGAAGCCCGCAGGAAGAAAATATTGGTAAATTTCATATAAACTTGATTCTCTTCTTTTGCTATTGAAGTTTAAAATAAAATAATTAATAGAAAACAAATTTGGATGATAATTTTACTATTATTTTTTTAAATATCACTGAATCATGTTATGACAGTTGATATATTGTGATTAACAGTTGTAAACTATGAATTAATTCCCATATAACACGCAAGCTTTATTTATCAATGATTTATTTATTAAATACAATTATGAAATTGCAGAAGATTGGAGTTATGTCTTCAAGCCACCGATCATATCCAAAATGGTGGGGTCCAGCAAATACGCACCACTTACAAACTTACCAAGTCAGAGTTTGCCGCCAGTTACACTTCCAACTAATTGTGTTTACAAGCCGTCTTGGATGCAGCATGTCGAGAAGCCCGCTGTGCAAGTTAATAACACTGTACCTCCACCACAAGCTACACCTAATCCACCAAGTGGTCCGAATAGCATACAAAATAACAGCAATCATTCATTTCCACAAAGTCCTCTACATGCTGGATTCAGGCCACCTCCACCACCATATGAGCTGCCGAGTCCTGCCACATCAACAGCTAGTTCGTACCTTAATAAAAATTTAAATTCTGTGGAACCTGTTAATACACCATGTGTACAAAGGACACCTGAAGCTAGTTCTCTTTTAGTGAATATTTTATTAGCGGACACTTTATTAAATATATTTAGGGACCACAATTTCGATAGTTGTACATTGTGTGTGTGTAACGCGGGACCGAAAGTTGTTGGAAATATTCGGGGTGCTGATGCCGGGATATATCTAATGGGTGAAAGAGAGAGGAACATAAATCATCAAACACATATGCCTTTACCGAGCAGTCCATTTCCGGGTATGGGTGGCATGAGCCAAACGCCTTTTGGTGGCATGCTCAGTCCTTCTCATGTTGGGAGTGGTTTACTGGATGAAGATTCAGTTAAGTGCACTTGCGGATTTTCTTCCGTTGTAAATAGGAGGCTGGCACATCGCAGCGGCCTATTTTACGAGGATGAAATGGAAATTACAGGTAATGGAGCTCACTTTTTAATTCTAATGAACACTAAATGACATTGTGTCCTGGTATATATACATTCAAGTTTCAAAATTCTTAACTTGTTTAAAAATAAGGTTATGCTTTATAATATATGCGTCACTTACTTAATTCTTCATTTATACCTGTCCGGCATATCCAAAATGAAACACGATTTTTAATATTGACATTTTTTATTCACATCTTCTGTCTCGAAAGGCTGATCACTTCTTTGTTAAAGCAAGGGTGCAATTTGTGGTTTGTGAGAATACTAAATGTTACTGAAATATAATATTTAGCAATAACCAAAGATCTCCATTATTGGTATTTACTACTACATTTACTTACATAAGAAACATTGATGATTGATCTTGCCATAAATTCAACAAGTGTGTTGAAAGTTAAGTTTTCAGTTATATTTTATTATTTAGTATAACATGAAAAAAAATTCTATTTAAGTTGATAATTATTTGTGAAAATCGAACATTTCTCTTGCTTTTTATTTTTGTGTGGTAAAATGTTGGCATATTTTATCTACTGATACCAGTAAATGGTAAAAGTATGCATAGTTAAGGGCTAGTTCAGATATGACTGAAACCACACGGAACTGGTTTACATAAGCATCCATGTGGTCGTTCATATCTGACTGCGGGATTTGACAATCTGCTCGGTCGACGCAACTCGATCGCCAGAAAATAGAACCGTGCGGGTTCCATTGTTATGAAATTCTACTGCAACGTTCAGTTGCGCTTCGGAACCATGTGATTTAGATCTGTTCCACCGTGGATCACTTCACATATTATTTCAACTGAATTGTGGGTGTTCTGCCTGCATATCCGCACGCTACCCGTAGCTGTCTGAACACGAGTTTAAACGTGTGGATTCCTTTGTGTCTGATCTGGCCCTAAAACTATTTGAGAAAAACTGTGTCGATTATTTCTAATTAATATTGATTGATGGATAAGTAATCTATCTCTCATTGAAGTTAATCTATATTTGTTTGTGACAAATTGCTTGATGCTTGTTCAGAAATATGTATACTCTGTTTCACAACCAGTTGTAGCAATAAAACCGCCCACTACTATGCGCTCTTTTTAAAATGAGCAATGCAATAGTAAATTTTAAACCCAAGTCGTTTTGAGAAAATCCGATGCACCCGATAAAAATAACAGGGGAGTGCGCGTTGGCTAAGTAAATTAATTTACAATGTTTTTTCAATATTACAATCATAATGATTTCGATAAAAATTTAAAAAAACACAATAAATCTGATTTTAATTATGCAAAGAATCTGATACAAAATAATCGCAAATTTAGGATGAGGATTACCAGTTAAAATTAAAATTAATACGTGCTTCGTGTAAAACAACCTTCGGCATATTCCGTTCTGCGCAATTAGTTTTCCTCCTTTCAATTTTATTGCTACATCTGGTCTTGAAACAGAGTATAGTTTAGATTTTTGCGAGATGTTTTTTAATATTATTTAATCTGGTATTTAACCCAGCTGATTGGTTGATATCTATTGGTATAGCTTTCATAAATAAAATTAAACTACTGTTACATTTTACCCATGATTGCATAAGATTTCTTATTCAGAATAAATTTAGCCAAAAATAAGAAAATTTTTTACCAAGTTTATATAAAAAAAATTCGGATTGATAAATATCATATTATGGTGATAAGAAAATGTCGAAAAAATTGCAAAAAGGTGAGATATTTCTTCTGCTACTTCATTTTTTCTGTTAAAAATAACCAAATTTAATAAAGTACTGTTTCCATCATAAGTGTATTTGTAAGCACTTATCAAGTATTTCAAATATCTAGAATCAAGTGCAACTATTTTAAGAATGGGCAGGAACAATATTTTCTGTAACAATTGATGTGAACTCTTCATACTGATCGACCATAAAGCTAGCACATTTCTACTATATTGCAGAATCTGACTGGGCTTTTCAATTTACACCTTCTAGAATGGTAATGTAAGTATATATATATATATATATATATTTACTTACCTCGCAGAAGTTAGCCCCTAAAGCAGTAGTAAAGTCTTGCTTTATAGTCAAGTTTCCTGAATTAAAGATAAAATGGAATTGGAGCGTGAAGATTATATTCTAATAATTTATACAACTAATAGCCCACAAATGCTGGTACGTAATTAACATTGATATAAAATTCAAGTCTCTGCACATCACATTGCATCAATTAATATCACATAACCTCACAAAATTTTAATTAATTTGGATATTCCAATGAAATAAATAGTTTTTGCCATAGTTTGAGTAGATTAAGATTAAATTCATAATTTACAAGGTCAAAAGTTTAAAACTTGTACAGATAGCATCTTATTAATGTTGTCTGTCATTCATAACGGTACTGTTTACGTTACATTTTAAACCTCGAAAAGAATAAGTAACCACATGTCATTTTCTGTTTGTCCAAATCAATATTTGCAAATGCATGGGTTTTTTTTAAATGTTAAAATTTTAGGTATTGCTGAAGATCCAGGGGAACGCAAAAAATCTTCACTTGTAAACTTTTTAATGCAGAACAACACTACAAAACTAGATCCTAATGTTGACAGGGAACAATTGGACGTAGTCCCTTATAATATATTAGAATTAATTCGGGAACAGTGTGTTATGATTATGAACACAGCAAATTCCCTTGCTAGATCCACAAAATATCTCAAAAAGACAACGCCACCATACTCCAATTCTGTAAATGTACTGGAATACACAGATGGGAATGAAATAACAGGTGTAGCTTTAGATCAGAGTAAACATTCAGATAATTTATCGCTTTGTAAAATGGATGATCAACGGCATGTTAAATCAAATCAAGCAGTACATCGATGGCCATTCCTTCGAGCAAGTGGTCCACAATGTAATCAAGATATTGTTCGTATTATGAAAAATCTTCAACCTCTCCTACAAGTTGCAATACAAAAGAAATGTCAAACAAGGTTGTGGGAACCTCCAAGTGCTGTTAAAGGTCCTCTAACATGGCGGCAGTTTCATCGTTTGGCTGGTAGAGGAACGGAAGACCGATGTGAACCTCAACCTATACCATCTGTTATTGTGGGACATGAAAAAGATTGGCTCAGTTTATCTCCATATGCCCTACAACATTGGGAGACGCTGCTGTTGGAACCGTACTCTTATACACGTGATGTGGCTTATATTGTGGTAGCTCCTGATAATGAAGCGATTCTTCCAAGGGTACGAACTTTCTTTAAGGAATTATCTACTGTGTATGAAATGTGCCGATTGGGTAGACACTCTCCCATCACAAAAGTCTTGCGGGATGGTATTTTAAGAGTTGGAAAAACTGCCAAGACAAAAATTGGAAACGAACCTGTTGAAGAATGGTTTACTTTACTTGGGGAAGGAGAAACGACAGATATGTTGAAGTTGTATGCCCAGGTACGTTTGTTTTATCAATTTATACTAACAATTGATGCTTCCAGGGATGAGCAAAATTTTAAGTATTGTTTTGTTATTTCTAAATTGTTCCTAAGTGCATATGTATGTTATGTGCTTCATTCACGATCATATTTATTCATAATATTTTGTGATTCATTTAGTGTATGTTTTTTTAGGTCTGCAAACATCATCTTGCTCCACATCTGCAACAAGTTCCGATGGATAAGACCCTATTAGATCCTCCAAATGAACCTGCTGATAAACCAGCAGCAAGTCCAATGCCACCACCATCGACGCCTGAAAATGGTACTACACAAGCTGTTAATAACACCGCAGAGAAAGCACCATCAACGCCAAAAAGTGAAATTAATGGTATGCAGTAATTTTGATATGTAAATAATGTTTTTAATTTTATGTAATTTGTTTATAGAATCCGATCTCAAAGATGTGCTTCAAGGAAATTCTAGTAGTAATCCACTTCCAAATGCAGACATTAGCCACGATGAAGAAGAAAGGGAAGCTCCTTCGGTTGTTATATACCTTATTGATCCTTTCACGATGGGTTCCAATGAACCAGAATTGCAAAGGTTAACGTGTCTTGCTCTATTGAAGTGTTTCCAATCTGTTTTATCTGCAGTACCTGAAAATATAAGAAACAACATTAGTGTACAGGTAAGATGCTTTATCCAGAACTCTAAATTAGATGGGAGTATAAAATATTTGTATGTATCGCTCATATCTAGCCCTAAAATTATTGTGCAATGTAACGCATATAGGTGGTGCATTATTTATATCTACATTTGAGATTGCACACCTCCTGGTGATTCCTCTTCAACTAGGTACTATGGACGAATGCGCATCATATTCTCCATGTTTAATATAACTCACAAATTTTGAGTGTTCAAGATATTTTAAAAGTTGATTTTCAAAAATTGTCTAATTTTCATTTATTTCAGATCATTTCTCAAGAGAGTATAGTAGAATTAGGTAGAGCGAGAGAAAGACAACGACATGGGGACCATATGAGATCCTTAGCTTTAAGCATATTCTCACAAAGTCGAAGACATCTTGTTCACATGAACAATGTTAAATCTTTAACTGGATTTGGGACTGCGGCTATGGCTGATCTATTTTTAAAGAGCAAAGATGTAAGTATTTATTAAACTAGCAATATAATGAACAATATCTTTAATAAAAAATGTTATGGAAGATGCATGCAAATTTATATAACTAAATTCTATTTGTTTTAGGAAAAGAATCGGGCTCCTTATAAATTATATACGCCTCCATACGTATTAGGGCCTTTAAAAGGTAAGGCAGAAAATGCTGAATCGTTTGGTCAAGGACCTACAGAGAAGGCTTCCATATTATACCTCAGTTACTGTTTATCAGAAGACCAAAGTTATTTATTAGCAGTAGCTACAGACGAAAAAGGTGAAATATTTGAAACAATTATGATAAATGTTGATATACCGAATCGCACACGTCGGAAAAAGGGAGTGGCTGCAGCTAGGAGAATAGGTTTACAAAAATTAATGGATTTTGCTTTGCATGTGATATCGCAAAGTGTGAAACCCTGGCGAATTGTTGTGGGTCGATTAGGTAGGATAGGCCATGGGGAGTTGAAAGGATGGAGTTTCTTATTAAGTCGAAAAAATTTACTAAAAGCATCCAAGCATTTAAAAGAAATTTGTACGCAATGCTCTCTTCTTTACCCTAATAGTGTTCCTTGTATATTAAGTGCTTGCTTGGTGAGTTTAGAACCAGATTCTACATTAAGATTAATGCCCGATCAATTTACTCCTGATGAAAGATTTAGCCAAACGAGTGTCAATTCACAATTAAATACACCTCAAGATGTTACTTGTACGCATATATTGGTGTTTCCTACCTCAGCGACAACGCAGAGTTCGCAGACGACGTTCCAAGAACAAAATAGTATGGATCCTGATGATGAATTATTTAATATACACGATTTACCTGATATGAATGAGGGAATTGAAAATATACAAGATTTTTCTGATATTTTTAATTGGTCCGAAGCTGGACCTGGAGGTGGGCACAGCCCTAATGGTAGTCCAAGGAGGGATGAATTGGGAAATCCTACTAGTCCAACTAGTATGAATGCAGGGAGGCAAGCCAGTCCGTTTCCTTGTCCGAGCAATTCGCAAAGGGGAGAACCAGCGGAAGAAGTTGGAACGGTTTTACAACAGCCATTGGCATTGGGGTACTTGGTTTCCACAGCACCAACAGGTCGTATGCCACGTTGGTTCTGGGCTTCATGTCCTCATCTAGAAGGCGTTTGTCCTGCATTTCTTAAAAATGCACTGCATTTACATAGTCCTAATATTCAGCAGAATAGTGAGGATTTGTTGCAACAAAGCGCAATTACTTCACATCCCCTCGACTCACAATATACCACAGATGTCTTAAGGTAATGAATTTATTTATTTATTTGTATTGATTATTTTTATTTACAAATTGTTTGTTTCAGATATGTATTGGAGGGTTATAATGCCCTTTCTTGGCTGGCCCTTGATACCAATACACGAGATCGGCTATCCTGCTTACCCGTTCATATACAAGTGCTGACGCAGTTGTACCACACAACTGCAATGTTTCTATAAAACACTGACATGCACTTGGTAAACATTTGTAAATAACAAAATTAATTTAAAACCGACCCGATTTTTTATCCTTTTTTTTTGTAAAAGTTTTATATATGTATATCAATTTTAACATAAGAAATACTCATTTTATATATAAAAAAGTGGATATATTTTTATATATAAATTTTATTTGATTGTTATGTTATTTAATCAATTTTTCTCTTGTTTTGTGTACAAGGTCATGTGATACTTAGGTCTTTTATGCGCCGAATATGTATAGAAACTATTAATAATTTTTTTTAGACCAAGTGTGTGCACATCAGTGTTCTCATTGTTCGTCACGTTTTGCCTTAATTTTATTTATTAAATTGATGAACTGCGGCCGTGTGTGTGTATATATATAGCGTCAAGAGATTTTTAGACTGGTTTTTTATTATGTTCACAGGAGGAAATGATTTACAGAATATATACCACAATTAATTTACTGATAGGGAATATACAAGGCAATAGCTGATAGCACGGCGTGTAAAATGAGATTTTTAGGGAAATTTGTACATACTTAAATAATCAAACAGAAAAAATGAATATTAATTATAAGGAATATGTTTTTGTGACTCAAAATTTTACAAAAATATGGGTAGTAGAGTAGTAGATGTGTAAAACTGAAACAGAAGACCTAAGGTGTCTCTCTTTCTAACTCTCTAGATTAACTGGGGCCAATAACACATTAAACGTATCTTATTAAGAAAAGCGCCTCAGAGTAACTGTTCGCATATTATATAAATGTAAAAACACAAAAAAAAAAATATTGATGTTTTGTCCGGACTATTTACGGCCTGTATCATGTTTTGTTTAACTTTTTCGTTGCCCCTCCTATACGTATATATTTATTATTTTCCCTGTTAGGTTGTGAACAATTTTAGGAGAGGAGAAAAGGTCCTCTCCACGGCGTTTTAAAATAAACAAAAATAACAGTATTTGTAAAGTAAAAACATTTCTACCCGACACAATGAGAATGTCTTTCCTGCTCTTCATGTTCTAATATTTTAATGTAAAAAGGATATGTATAATTTATATTTTAATTTAATTACTGCACGTATTTGTATTATTCAATTCTTTCTATGCATATAGGACTGTTCTTATTTTATATAGAAAAAAACTCTTATTTACATATACATATATTTTTTAATTCTTCTCATACTGTAAAGTTCTTATGTTTCTCTAGCCCAACGTACTGTAAATAAATAGTTACTGTTACATAAGAATATGTCAATTTTAGGGAATTGGGATTTATTATGATAGTTAAATAAATTTGTAAATATTTTATTGATAATTAGTTGAATTAGACACATGAAATGTTAATAACTTTATAAATAATTATATAAATATAGTTAGGTATTATTAATAAATTGCTCTGAATGAGTCTCAAAAATTAACAAGAACACTGCAATTATATAACCCAAATATTCTTTTTTCCTAAACTCGAATGATATGATGAACGCCAGGACAAATATGTGTGCTCCAGTAATATGTTATGTGGCAACGATGTTGTTCCATTTGCTAGAGCACGAAATGCCAGAACTTCTTTCCCTTGATGCATCTATCGAAAATTTATTACATGAAACTCCTGCGTATGCAAACACACTATTTCAGCTCGATCTGAGAGGTCAAAGCAATCAAGTCCTGGAGCTTCAAGTAATGAGATTTGAAACAACTCTAATTACTGCAATAGCTTCAACATACCTTAACTTGGTTGCCTATTTGGATGGGATAAACTGCAGGATTACCGTTAATTGAATCGTACAAGCTATACATAGTGTCAGTGTAAGTTAATAAACCTCATCAAACAAACATGTACAATTGTAGTATTATTCAAACTATTAAAAAACAACAAATTCTTATTTGAAAGTAGTTAGTTACATTTTCAATTAATAATATACAATCATCTGCAATCATCTAAAAAATAATGTTGTTTATGTTTGTTTACAAATTTTGACAGATACAGGATACTATTATGATTAAATAATGCGAACATAGTGACTTTTTGTCGGCGCTGACCTGTAATTGAATTGTTTCCGGACAATTTTTGGTAGTACAAGAGCACTAATTCTGATTGGAAGCCCAAAAACCATATTTTAATCTTCATTTTATAGAAAATAAACTTCTTTTCAACTGAAAGAAAATCTAGAGCATTCTATTCTTTTGATATTTAGCAAATATTTCAACAATTTTATTACAGATTTTTTTTACAAAGGAAAAACTTGCATTCTTAAAGATAAATTTTCTCAAAAATAAATATGTCACCAACATCTTAAAAGTTTTGTTACAAATTTTTTTATTTAATACAAAAAACTTACATTCTTAAAAATAAATTTTCTCAAAAATAAACAATTCAAATAAGCAAAAATCAAATTTTTGACGCATTTATTTATAATATTAATAAACTATAATGTTGCATCGCTAAAAACATCATCTTCAGTATCTGTATCCATTTCTTCAAGAAGATTTTTGTCAATCACAATATGATCCGCATTCAAATTATCATTAACACATCCCATATACGGACACCTAATCTTCTTCTTATTCTTCGAACCTTTTATAAAACTCATCACAGTCTCATAGTCATAAACATGTTTGCAAATTGTATTTCTGCAAGGTTTCCTAATTTTCATTTTACTTATCGGATCAGTTGTTATGGAAAACTTCCCTGAACAAATAATTGTATCTCCCACACTTGTATTACCTTCATCTTCATTGAAATTAAAATTCAATGTTTTCGCAACATTCTTCCAAATTTCATTTTCCTCGTAATTTATATTGGAAGCTTTTAAATTAGATTGATAAATTTCCTTTACACTTACACTTATATCATTATTCTGGTCCTTAAAATATTCTTTGGTCTTCCTCAAGGCTTCTGCAGCTCGTTTAAATTCATTTCCATTCAATGCGTATTCTTTTCCAATTTCTTTAAATTCACTGCAGAAATCTTCTCTTTCATTATGCATTTTAATTGTTTTGATAGTTTCATATAGGGTGTTTAAACAATTATCAAGGGTTTTTTCCAATTTTCCTTCCATTGTGTACAGAAGAAAGCACCATAGACAATAGGAAACACTGAATGTATAACCATAGATTGTAACTACTCTGTATAACTCTAGGCTGTAACTTTATGTACTAACCATAGAAATCTAACATGATCTAACTATTGAACAAAGAATAATTAAGTCATAGAGCATATTATAAGTAGATTGTGCTAGCCATAACTAAGAAAGTGAGGTTAAGGTTGGTTAAGGAATAAACTTTCGAGGAGCGGTTAAATATCAGAGACTTCTCCTCATAACGCACATGCGCGAAGTCTTGTCGATTCCAGCCAATTCCAGCATTCTTAACCGTTTAGTTATGTTCTCAACTTTGCTTATTACATTGTTTTACAAGAACAAGAAAATTAGTTAAATAAAGTAAGGAAAGAAAATGGTTGGTAGCATAAAAGCCTTTCACACACGAGTCTCATACATTATTTTTTCTACGACCTTTAATATTAGTTCCACTATTCAATACTTTTAAAATGTGTTTAGGTTATTTAAACAATCATAAATAAAATGAGAATACCATTTATTAGGTCGCCTTTATTTATATTAACAATTAAATTCGAAAATAATTAAAACGGCTATTACAATATCATTGAATCTACAAAATAATATTTGTTATTCTTTAAAAAATTGCAATTTATTAATAAACAAAACCTTTCAGTTTGAGGATTGTTGTTGTTAGGATTTGTTGTTGCTGGATTTCTGTTAACAGAAATCGTCTAATAATGAAAGTCCCATTGATTTACATTGGATTATTATTAAACGATTTATATAATGGAATTCTTCACACACAATAACTTATTCAATAATATATTTATTTTAATGTTGGAGTTTCCAAGTAACGTTAAATAAATAAATAATAAAATAAGATATAATAATTTGAAAAGATTATTTTCGCCGCATTTCATAAATTTATTGTTAATCGGGCAAGTGCCGTCATCTATGAACGAAAAGCGTTCATATGTGAGTCTACTGGTCTCTTTATATGTGCGTGAACTACAGTGAACTATTATACGGCCAAGAGCTACACATCAGCTGTTGAGACGAAGTACCAAAAAGAATAAAAATCCGAATGAAATTCTTTATTCAACGTGCGATATTAAATGCAATCGAAACAAAATGTCCTCTAAGGATAACAAATCGATGCAAGAAAAATTGAAACAACTATTCCGGATAAACAAAGGAAATATCGGTTAGGTTACAAATTTATCCTTGTCATAAAATTGAGTTATTTGTTTATTTTTCTTAATGAAAAATTTTATCATGAAATGATCGTTGCAGGCGGTAGTTCAAAAGGGAGAGATGAATTTATATTGACGGATGAATTGCAAAGAGATTTGGGTCGTGAGGCACCCATTGCGGTCCGTACTAAAGCCCTTAAAGATATTAGTGAAGCGGCAATCAATTGTAAATTCGATGATGTAAGTACCAATTCGATTCTTAAAACAATTCATTTCATTTTAGTTCAGTATTACTTAAAATCGTTCTGAAATCGCTTTAATTATGATTGGAAATGCAAAATTAAGACATATCTTTTACATTCTACCTATCATTTTTATCAATCACACAATATGTCAGGCACAAATCTAAATTAATTACAATGATGCAAAGTGGGAACGAAAGAAACTCAATTCTTAGTGCCAGTGCATGTCACATAGAATTGTGTCTTCAATTTATTGCATTAAACAATGTCGCTGTTAATAGTCCTATCCCCAGACTCATAGTGCAGTGGAATATCATCTTTGGTTTTTGTGCATGAGGTCTAGTGTTTTGATCTCCAAATAGGAGCATGAAGAATTAAATAACTTTCAATTCTGATGATTACAATGTCAATAACCAAAGCTGTTAGTTCTTTAATTAAAAAAAAAACAAATCTGATCCATTCAATTCTCCCTCTTACATAAAAATAACAATCTAATCACACAATAAGTGATCCTTTATTAAATTACAAAAAAATAAATGCTTACTATATTATGAACATCATTGCTCTCCATTAAAGTTATTTTTATTGAACTGAAGTTCTTCTTTTTACAGGTAACAATTGGAAAAATTTTTGGACATCTTCAAGATTTACTAAATGAACCAAGTGCAGAATTATGCAATTTATCCTTTCAATGTTTACAATGCTTGGTCACTGGACAAAGTAAACGATTAAATTTATTAAGGGCCCAAGTATTTAGAATAATCGATGAAACAAGAACTCCAGAATTGACAGTTCAGAGATTTGAATTGCTGCACTCTTTGACCGAAAATGGTAAAGATATTGTATATTTTGAAGAAAAGGTAAGTATTCAAGAAAAGTGAGACACTGTAACTTTCAGAAGTTGCGATGGTTTTTTTTTTAATAAACATCTTTATTGTAGATGGGACCTTTTTTATTGGAATGGTTTCCCGATCTTACAAAAGCTGGAAAAATCACAGATTTGATGTTGTTTCTTGTTAATTTGATTAAATTTAATTCGGCATATATAAGTGAGGATGTAATTACAGGATTCGTAAAGTAAAAAAAAAGAAAAGAATTTTTAGTAATGACTAATGTCTTGATTTTCAGTCATATTTGCCAAATATGCTGCAGTACAAATAATCAACAAGTTATTCAAAATGGGTTGCATGTTTTGGATACAATAATTGCTTATTATTGCAACTTACCAATGGATTCCTTACCACAATTTATTGGTGCATTGTGTCGTGTTGTTATTATTGAATCAAGTTGTGCTGCTAGTTGGAAAGTAAGTTAACATATTTTTAACTTTTTGAAGAGAAAAATATTATTTATTGAAATAATCTTATGCCCACTAAAGTTTACAAAGCAACTAATTATTGACATGTTAATTGAAACCTTAAAATTATTATCAATTTTATTGATCATCTCCAGGGAATTTAAGAGCAATCGACATTAAGGCCTGATATGAATTATATATTACATAAACTATATATTTAAACAAACCTTTGATGTCACAAGCAACATTGTTCACAACACAGATCTGTGACACAGGGCAGTTCATACTACTTTTGTCAGTAAGTCTTGGCTCAATAAGAGTGAACTGTTGAGAAAAGTAATGCAAACTTAAATATATTGAAAATGTATATTGTGAGTACTGCTAGTAAGTCATTTGTGTCGTATATTTGTAATGTGAAACAATCTAGCTCATTCTCGGCTGTGGACTGTTTTGAGCTAGCAGAAGTAAAAAAAGTATTAAAATTGTTTTTTATTAGGTTATGAAGAATTTATTGGGAACTCATATGGGCCATTCTGCAATTTTCACAATGTGTCGTATATTACAAGAACCAGCATTATCTAATGATATAGCTCTTATCAGAGGAGCAGTTTTTTACATAAATATGGGGCTTTGGGGGACAGTTCCAATTATTAATTTAAGATGTCCGGCAAGTTCAGTACTTCCCTCTATTTTACAAGTAAGTTTTTTGGTTTTATATTTATTTTATCATCTATTAATATAAAAATGTTACAGGCTGCTAAATCAAATCACCCACAAGTAATATACGAAGTAATTTTAAGTATGCAAAGGTTGATAGCAAAGTATGGATTGGATCTACAAGATCCTTCATGGGATATTCTGCTTCAAATACTCGCTTTAGTGATAAAACAAATAGGTAAGATTACATATTATTTATAAGGCCAGAGGCGAGTTAGAGAATATTTTTGTAAGCAGGCAAAAGGCATAGTTTTTGTATTTTATGAGATAAACTTTGTACATATTTTTTTTAACAATTTCAACTTGACGATTCTCAAACATTTTTATTTTAAATTTTAAAAAATTCAGTCATGTAAAATAAAATTGAATTTTTTATTTTTAGAAAGTGATCCTCATCGCAATCCAAACCAATTAGTTTCTAAACAACTGCATGAAACACTTTCTAGCATAGAGTATTTAATTGAAGCTGGAAATTTTAATGGAAACGTTCAACAATTTTATAAATTAATAGAAGAATGTGCTGCTTATCGCCCAGATGCATCAGTAATGCGTTTAATTACTTATTTGGCTGAAGATATTCACCCAATTAAAAATATGTGGTTGACTAAATTATATAATCTCCTTTTACGTTACTATAGAAGTGAAAAGGAACAGCGTACAAATATTCGATTGCGTGCATTAGATGTCCTTTCAAATGTTGTACAACTTAATCGGTTAGTAATGTTAAGAATAATCTGCAAATTGGTACTAACTCACATTTATGTTGGTTTAATTTCTGTAAAATCATTTTGAAACCTAACTTAACAATATTAATATTTTGCCAATTAAGAGTCGATTTTATTTTTATTCAAATTAAGCATTTAAAACAGTCAATCACCTGCTGTTTACTGATTCCTTTAGCTTAGTAAATTTAAAAGAATTTTTTTTTTAGGTTGCAATATGAAGATGAACTCATTGACCGAATTGTAATTCCACATCTGATCTCGCTACCTAATGATCAGGATTATAAAATTCGATCTGCCGGAGCAGCGTTACTTATTGATTTGTGCCAAGTTTGTGATTCAAAACGTTGTCTTGAAATGTTAGATATATTGGAAAAGGTAGAGTAGCTTTAAAAATTGATAAATAATATCTATTTAATAACACTTTTATTATTTAGCTTTTAAATCGCCCATTTGAAATTCATGCAAATGATAATAATCCAGCCAGTGATGCAGATACAGCAGATGTTAAAACAATCGTATTTGGATTAATTCAAGTGTTTATTGTAAAGATACATCGATTACCTTCATTACATGCTGTAAAAATTTATAAAATGCTTGTTAATCATTTGGAGATGCATTACAATAAACCAAAAATATTTGAAAATTGCAATGCTATTCGTATACATGTAAGTAAATTCGTGTGACTTGCTTTTTTCTAACTTTTGGGATTTCACGTTTAGTTGAAAAGCCTCTTTGGAAATATAAAATAAAATACCCAAAAAGATTTTAAATGTTTTTATTTCCTTTTTAGATATTTGATTGTTTTTTAAAAATGCGGGCAGATGCATTGTATCGCATTGGGTGTCCAGATATCAACGGAGTCCTTAAATTTAGTCCTTATCTTTGTGTGACTTATAGGAACAATGATCGTGGGTCACTAGCATCACCCCCACCTGCTTCCCCGGCAATTATGCAACAAGCTGCCTGTACCGTTACTTATGTTCCAATGAAAGCTGGATTTAAAATTTTTATTACTTGCCTTTCATTGGAAAAAGGTAAGTAAAGTGGAGGATTTACAAAAATTTGAGAGAAGACAAAATATGGCCCATTTCAGAATGACTGACACCAAGCAAATATTTATTTTCCACCAAACTTACTGTAGAGTTTATAATTTTCATCAGTGAGAGATAAGTGTCAAATATTTAATACAAAAATGGCCGTACCTTCAGAAATTGATTTAAAAATACAGAGAAAGGCACATTTAAACACTTGATACTAGGAATAGTGAACTGAAATGGTGAAGATTTAATGCATCTGTTTGTGTATTCATATATAAATAGGGCTTTTTAAGAGCCAATCAAATCTTGTAATTCCATCAGTTGTTATTTGACATGGTGTCAGGCTTTTTGGGGGTTAGGCAAGAAAAAAAACCAAATTTAAATTTCTTACATTATGTTGAATGGTCTAGAATATCTCATTTTTTAAAAATCTGATTTTTTTTAGACTGGGATGTCTTGCACAGTGTTCTCACAAGAATTCCAGAAGTTTTACAAAACAAATCACTAATTCTAGGAAAACATGGAAATAATGATATTGGTCTGTTAGTTGATACAATTTGTACAATGGTAAAATAATCTTAACTTTTCGCTTATCAAAAAAAAAAAAATTTTTTTCTCCTTTCAGATTACAAAATATAAATCACTTCCAGATGCATTGAATGTAAATAGATCTGATTTCTTTGCATCCGTTTTAATGGTTTTATCAGGATTAGCATCATATCATGCATATTTAGATCCAAGCCATCAAATAAACATGGTGAAATTGTTATGCCTTGTAAATTTAGGATTAGCACTAAGATGTGTTAGACAATGTTTAACTGCTTTAATGACCTGTACTTTAGAGATGCAGGATGTCATGGTGAAAATGTTACCAGATGTGCTACTAATTTTATCAAAATCTTCAGCTACTGTTCAAATTGCTATTCCTGTATTGGAGTTTCTTTCAAGTAAGTTGAAATTATGCAGTGACAGAACTAGTAATTAACTAGTTCTTCTAGAGCTCTATATATAATTTGATATAAGTGTAGCATTAGTTGAAGCTGAGGACAGAATTTTTCTAAGATTTTTTTTTTTTAGCCTTAACAATTTTACCATCAATATTTTCATGTTTTGTTGCTGAACAATACATGGCAATATTTGCAATATTGTTACCATATACAAATCCATTTAAATACAACCATTATACTGTCTTCTTGGCACATCACGTAATTGCAGTTTGGTTTTTAAAATGCCGCCTTCCGTTTCGCAAGGAATTAGTCAAATTTATTACAAACGTAAGATTTTTTCTTTTATTTCTACAAAAAAATCTAAATATAAAGGTGACACAAGATAGCTTTTTTGCGACAGATCAAAACTGACACTTTAAAAACTCTATTCGTTTTAAATTGAAAATGTTTGATTACCTTAAATTAGAGATTTGTTTGTGTAAGAAAAAAGGAGAGAAAAATGAAATTCGGTTATTGTCTCTTTATATTTCAAATCTCTAATTAATATCTCATATTAACTTGAAAGATTTTTCTAGGGTTTGCAAACGAATGTGTATCCTTTTGATGAAAATTCAATGATAAAAACAAGCGATAATCTCGCTAAATTAAATCAGGATAGTTCAGATAGAAAAAGGAGTTCCAGTTTAACCGAACAAAGATCTACAAGAAGGGAAAGGACGGCTACTGTTGGAAAACCTTCCATGGACTTCAGACCAACTATTGATAAGGGTCTGACATCTTTTTATACTGAATTAACCGAGACTTGTATTGATTTGATGGCTCGATATACGTTTTCACCTTGCAGTGCACTCCCTCGAAGGTACATTTTATGCTTTTCACATTCATACTGTCTTAAAGAAAAAAAGGTTAGAATTAAAAAAAAAAAAAAATATGAGGTTATCTTCTTACGAACATGGATAATTCATTAGCATATTTAAGTAAATTGGAAGTACTGTAAAGTAATTTATGAAAGTGCTCTATATTGTCTTTTGTTGATTTTTAGGCTCCCTAATGCTGATTTTCTTCTATCTGGAGGACAATCAATGACTTGGCTATTGGGAAACCGTGTCGTTACTGTAACAACAAGTGGTTGTTCGCAGAAGGCTTTAAAACATGGTTTATGTGATAAATGTTATATGACTTGCCACAATGATGCATTAAGAACGGAAAACATTTTGAGAACAAGTCGAAGTGGAAGTAATGACAAAGATGATTCAAGTAGGGTAACCAGACAAAATTCTGGTTCGAATAATAACACTTCTGCTAGTTCCCCCATTGAAGAAGGTAATAAATTATTATTTATGCATGTCCGATATATAATGTCGCGTTTTAATCCTTACCAACAGGGAATAAAGTGGCAGTTTATGTCCCTAGAGAATAAAGTAATATCATAATAAAAAAAAAAAAACAATAGTGTGCGTCTCTCATAAGTCCAACTTGTATTCGCGTGTATTTAACCTCGCATCAAACTGATGTTCAAGCAATAAAGAGCCATTTTACACCCAAGTTGCATAAATAACTATTAATTATTACTATGTTTTTTATTTAGTTTATTAGTACTATGTTTTTTATTTATTTATTATTTTCCGTATTGTATATATATTATGAATTCAGGTAAGAAAATTGCAGATAAATTGGAACAACTTCCAAGTAAATTACAACAACTGGCAATATTAGATGCAAACAAGAATGAGAAACAAAAATGTGTATGTTGGTGCCAAGGTTGGGCAGAAATTTATGTTCGTCGACCGACTGGTAAATAATATTTCTTATTAAATTTTAATTGTTAAATGTGTTATTTAATTTTCTAGGTGATATGTCTTGGGTTATGAGAATACAAAATCAAATTTCTACGCAACATAATAATTATGAATTTCCATTGAATGAGATTTCTACATTATTTATGCCCTCATTAAATTCTTTTGAAACCAAACATGAAAGACCAGAGCCGGAACTTTGTCGGCAATATTCAATTGATGATGATACTCAGCCTAAACAATTTTATGAGATTTATTCAAATAGCAGCATTCCAATTAGCATCCCAGGTAAGATTGTTACTCATCTCATTCTGACTTACTATTTAATAATTAATATTATATGTTAACTTTATTATTTTGATAATTGAAAAAGGAAGTGGAGGTTAATAATTTAAAAATTAGATAATTGAATAAATGAGTTGTATACTTTTTGTGTTTAGGTTCACCTAATAAACAATCTCCTTCTCGTCAAAGTTCTCGAGATAGTATGAATGAAGAAGATATGGAGTATATTTATGAAGATGGAAGTAAAATGAGGAATCCTGTACGAAGATCAAATTCAAGTCCTGAGATGTCAGCAAATTGGAAAAATCCGTTCCTTACGCAAAAACAAGATAGAGGAGGAAATGATGAATTCCGTTCAACGGAAGAGGAGGGAGGCAAAAAGACTGGCAAAAATTTCACAAAAGATATGCGGGTCAGTTGTGAGGCGATCCCTGAAGAAATCGCAGGAATGGGCACAACTCCACCATCACATGAACCCACCGCTCATCCATCACTTTTAAGTTCCTTGAGCTATCCAGGTCCTTCAAACACAAATGAGACTGTTCCTATATCAAAACCTTATCAAACTGTACCACCATCTCCTGTAGTCACTCAATCAAATCAAAATTTGTATCTAAACAAAACGGGTGTTGGGTTAATAAAATCTTTAAAGACGGATTTAAAGACGGATTCTTTAGATAGCGTATCATCAGATAAATCATTAGAACGCCCAAATAATTTACCAACTTTAAATTTGATGCCTTTAATGAGTAAACCACCACAAAGTCCAACGCAAACATCCCCAAGACCTTCAAGGCATACTTTAAAAGAGAGAGAAGGTAAATATCTAAATTTATTTTCAATTTTATGATTTTATAGTTGTCAAATTATTTATATAACAGTATTGTTGTGTGAAGTCACAAGCGGTGAGGAATTTATGAGCATATTTATAATTACTTTGATTTTTTACAAAGTTATTTTTAAGTCTATAATATGCAATGACCACAAAATTTAATTGTTTCCAAGTAAATTGTCATTTTTACTCATAACGATCATAAAGTAATTGTAATAGTAAATGGTGGTAATATTTTAGGTCATGAAATTCAAAAAAGTTCATCATTAGTTCTTCAGAAGCAAAAGGAGAAAAAACTTGATACACTTTTCAACCAGTCTGAACAGAATTTGTCTCAAAAGCGTGATAGAGGCTATACAATATCTGTTATGAGTCCTGTACGTAAACCACGCATGGACAACATTCGACACGAAGGTCATCGGACAAAAGAAACTCCAAAAAGTGGAATCAATCCAAGTTTTGTTTTCTTGCAGCTATACCATGCAGCTCAATTCGGAAACTCTAATGATAAACCTCTCCTTGTAAATTCGAGTGATCTTGTACAACGAGCACTTAAAGTTCTGGACTGCATCCCGCCTTATGAAACGCATCAAATTGGAGTTTTGTATATTGGGCCAGGACAGTGCAATAAAGAAATTGATATTTTGCGAAATAAATTTGGATCTGTGAGGTATAATGATTTCTTGAGAAAACTTGGAACTTTAATTAAATTGCAAGATGTTGACCCACAAGTCTTCTTCTTGGGGGGACTAGATCAGAATGGAGGAGATGGGAAATTTGCATACATCTGGCAGGATGATGTGATTAGAGTGATGTTTCATGTAGCCACCTTAATGCCTAATAAAGAATCTGATCCAAACTGTAATAATAAAAAAGCGCATATTGGAAATAATAATGTTACAATCGTTTATAATGAAAGTGGAGAGGATTATAACATTAACACAATTAAAGTAATAATTTTGAAAGGAAAGTTAAAATATTTCAAATTAATTTGCTTTTTAGGGGCAATTCAATTTTGCAAGCATCATAATTCAACCTTTGGATCATAATAGCAACAAAGTGATTGTAAAAGCAAAGGACGTTCTTGTAGAATCCATTGGGAACAGTGAACCAAAAATCGTTTCCGATCAGAATGTAGCATTATTAGCAAGGCAGCTAGCTTTACATGCCAATGTAATTTTATTTCGTTTTATTATTCGAATTTTATAGTAATTTAAATTTTTTTATAGTTGGCTTCATTAGTTTATGCAAATTCTTTAAAAAATAGCAGTCAAGATCCATATGCGCCAAATTGGTTAGAGAGATTACGCCGTATTAAAAATCTACGCACGAAAATTTTACAGGAATCAAAAAGAGATGATATGGGAAATCATTCTGATGATTACTCTGCGAGAACAAGACGATTTCAAATGGATGATTTTACCGGATACACATAAGAATATTTTTTTAAAAATCCCCAGCTTTTAAATTGTTATTCGCTTAAAATATACTTATCAAATGAATGCTGTCATATTAAATTTTTAATTATTTATTACACAATTTATTGATTTCTGTTTGAATCGAATCTTCAGGCCATCAATTTAATCTCACTTAATCTTGGTATTTAAAGTCACTAGATTTATAAAGTAGCTCAATTGCTTCGTCGCTAATATTTAAATTTTGCCCCAACATGGTTCCCATTTACTTGTACGCAATGTTGTCATACGTACCATAATTATGGAATTGTACCATAATTATCTGTGTACCATATGAAAATCTATGATATAATGTTTTTTCTTTATATTTTATTAAATCCCATGACAGCGTATCATAATTTCTGCATTCAGATCTGGCAACACTGCGTGTACTTTTGATACATGTTTTAATTTCGATGATTGTAATAATTTTTCAAGAACTAAGCTTTCTAACTTTATTATTTGGACACATAAGACGTTTATTTAATTTTGACCTGTAAAATTTTTATTTACCGCTCTATACAAAAGTGAACCGAACTATAAAATTGAAAATGAATTTTCTCAATCATTTGAAGAATAATTTGGAGTTGGCAGTATTAACTGAAATGTGAGTGTACAACAATGAATAGTGTAAAACCAGAGAAATAGAGTAGGGCTATTGCGGAACCCAAGCACACTGCAATTGAACTTCATTTTGAATAAAAAATGACAGATGAATTTCATGGACTAACCCCTTTGAACTTTTTTCGGCCAAAAATTAAAAACTCAAGAAATTCAAAAACGAGTGCATTATTGCGTTGCTGCTTCTATTGTTTACTGTGGAACCCAAGCACACTGCATTGAACTTATTCAAAAATGATAGATGAAATTTTTTAGTTTTGGCATGTAATAATTTCCTTTGCAGCTCTATAATTTCAACAAAAGTGAACCGAACTATTCAACTAAAAATAAATTTTCTTGATAAATTGAGGAATTTAAAACCAAATGATAGATGAAATTACTTAATTTTGACATGTTTTACTTTTCATAAAAATATAGAGCGGCAAATGAAATGTTGAGATGAATTTTAAAAATAAATTAACAAAATTGCAAACTGTCACACAGTAACCAAAATGAATTTAAATTTCACGCCATTTTCTTGCGCCAAAATGGCGACCTAATTGCGCTACTTTATAAATCTAGTACCTTTATTGTTATTGTATAAGTTCTGTGGTAGTAGAGTAGTAAGATAAAATGTTCCTTCTACAAAAAGCATTTATTTTAATTTTAATTATTTTTGGTGCACAATCAATCACTGAAGAAGATGAAGGTGTGCGGTATGCTAATCAATGTGAAGGTAAAATTTTTATGAGTAATTTTAGGTTATATTTTGATGCATAAAATTTCAGTTTGTAAGATATTAGCAACAGAACTTCAAGAAAGGTTGGAGGAAACAGGAAAGACACATGAGATAATTGAAACCGGATATGCAGTAGATGATGTTAAACCAAAGAAGAAAACAGAATACCAAAAATCAGAATTGCGTCTTCTCGAATCTCTCGATGGAGTATGTGATCGCATCTTACAATATAACATACACAAAGAACGTGAAGATAGTACAAGGTTTGCAAAAGGAATGAGCCAAACGTTTCAAACCCTTCATGGGTTAGTAGATAAGGGCGTTAAAGTCGATTTAGGAATTCCGTTTGAACTCTGGGATAAACCCAGTGTGGAAATTACAAATATGAAAACACAAGTAAATTATTTTAAATCTTGTTTATTATATACTGAATAAGTTTTTTTTTTAGTGTGAGACTTTACTCGAACAAAACGAAGGTGATATAGAAGATTGGTATTTTAAATATCAAGATAAACAAAATTTAAAACAATATCTTTGTGCTGATCGTGCTTTGAAAGGACGAGATATTAGTTGCTTAAATGAAAAACTGAAAGGGGAAACAGGAAAACGTAAACCACAACAAGACGAATTGTAGTGCCAAAGCATTTTTTTTTTTACATATTTTACAATAAACTACATTAAGCAATAATTATACACTATTTTTCTTTACGTTTCCATACGAGTTTTACTTTCCCTCGAAGTGCTCGCATTCGATCCATTTCTTCTCTAAAATCTTCATGTTCATCACGAAATAAACCATAATGTCGTAAGTTTTTCATTAATATACCAGTTTCTATGTGACGAGGATAATAGGCGTAAACTTCTCTGCGTTTATTTATAGGTTCTTCGCTGAAGAGTTTGACAACTTTCATGGATTTGCTGTTTGTTGGACGAGCTACTTCAGTAAATATGCGTTTACTCAATCTATCCATTCGTCTTGCATACTCTGTTGTTAATCTTGTTAGCTTTGCATAAGAAGCATATTTACTCATTTTCAAAATCCTATACTAAACTATTTTTCTTAGTATGTCAATTTCCACAGTTTTTCTAAATCTCTTAATAATATTTATGAAAATTGAAATTTAAGTAAGGTTAAAAATTTTTCCTGAAATTGCTTTCGTTGGTACAACTGATGACTTTTGGAAAAAGTCCCTAAATGTAGCAATTGGTGCTATTGGAAAACAAAAGTGGTTGGCATAAATTGATGATTGATTGTCAAAATTTTTTTAAATTACAGTAATTTGATAATTTCGGATTTTTTTTTATGATAAAATATTTAATTTTAGCGTATGTGTATAAAAAGTCTCAGTTATTTAAATAAAAAGAAAATTAATCGGTTTAATAGGAATTTGGTACACTCTATAAAGTACGGTTGGTATAAAACAAAAAAAATATCCGCTGCAGCACTGACTTCTTCCTTTTCCGTTTGGTAGCTGTCGTTGGTGCTTTTTCCATCTGTTAAATTCCTTTTAAATCTTTTCAAAAACCTTCATAATGGCAATAGGAGACGTTAAAACCGAACAAGGACTGAAAGAATTAAATACACATCTAGAAGACAAAAGTTACATTAATGGGTAAGTCAATTGCGACGTTAAAAATGTATTTTTAGGATATGAGGTTATGACTTATAATTTTTTTAAAGTTTTGTTCCAACTCAGGCTGATGTACAGACTTTCAATGCAATTACGAAAGCTCCAGCAGTAAATCTTCAAAATGCTCTCAGATGGTATAACCACATCAAATCATTTTCTGCAGATGAACGCAAGAAGTTTGGACCAGGAGCTTGTCCATTGAAAGCTGGTAACACAACTACAGCACCTCCAGCTAAAGATGAAGATGATGATGTAGATTTATTTGCTTCTGATGAGGAAGAAGATGCAGAAGCAGCGAAAGTACGTGAAGAACGTCTCAAAGCGTATGCCGAAAAGAAAAATAAGAAACCTGCTTTAATTGCCAAGAGTAGTATCGTACTTGATGTAAAACCTTGGGACGATGAGACTGACATGAAGGAAATGGAAAAGCAAGTTAGGACTATTGAAATGGATGGATTGATTTGGGGTGCTTCAAAATTGGTTCCAGTTGGTTATGGTATTAATAAATTACAGATTATGTGCGTTGTAGAAGATGATAAAGTATCTGTTGATTTATTGGTTGAAAAAATTCAAGAGTTTGAAGATTTCGTACAATCCGTTGATATCGCTGCTTTTAACAAAATTTAAGTAATTTACAATGTTTTGATCGTTTTTAACCAAATGTCTGAAATAAAATTACATTTTTCCAAAATTTTTTTTTTATCATGTACATCGTGTGCCTCCAGACAGCCACTTCATTTTATGCTGGTTTTCCTGCAACCCCACACTTTCTTACACATCCAATATTGCACTGACAAACAAATATGTTCAAAACTGCTACTGCTCTAGGAGCTGGAAAATCCAACATAGTTATGTTGTCTGTGATCTGTTTTCAACTCCAGCTGTTGTATCAGAAGCAGGAGAAAGAATGTTCCTAGGAATAATGCCATCCTCATTTCTTTCAACTGTCATTGCTATTTAACAAATTTACTTATACACCAACAAAATATCTCAGCAAGTGATTGTTAATTCATGTTTTTTCAATGGAAATTTCCTACAGCTACCCAATTCAGGGGAAGAAAGATGTTATTTTTTATTTAATAATGCATTAACATTTTTTCATATCTTTATTCAAGTTGACAGGAAAAGTACAGGAATCAGTTTATTAATGATTGATTTTTTGAGGAAATAACAAAAATAAGTAGCTGTAAAATAGTTACACTTCTGTTTATTATATGCAGTAAGATATAAAATGAATAGAATATAATGTAATATTTTTAATTGGATTGATCATTTTCATTAAAAGGATTTAAATTCTCATTATAATCAGAATAATTTTTGCATCTCTCATTAAAAGGATTTGTAGGATCATCATCTTCCTCTTCCAAATCTTCTCTGAATGGATCTTTTGAATCATCGTAGTCATTAGCTCGATTGGAAATGATGTTTTCTACTCTTTTAGTTGACCAAGTTGATTCTACGCTTTTTGGAATTATTATACTGGCTTCTAATGAGTTACTATAACAATTTTCTTGTATACGAATGCGCCCTTCGCTAGCTGGGATGATTGAAGGAGCGCTACGTTTATTTTCTTCTTGCCTCAATCTTGCTTCAGCTCCCAATCCATAACTGGGAAAAGTAGCAGCTGGATCCATCATCTTAATTTTTGGAACTTCGGTTTTCGCTTGAATGTTTTCAGTGGGTTGATCAGTTATTATTTTAACCGTATTGAAAACTCCGCGTCCAAAATATTCTGCCGCTAAAGCAAACCCATCAGATACTTTTTGCAATTGGGAGTGGAATGTTTCATGAAGCCCTTTATTGTATTCACGTGCTTTCAGTAATTCAAAATGCTTTTTATTTTCAGGTTGACAAGCTAAACATTCATATTCATTTTCAGCGTAACTTTGGAAACAATGCTGGTGGTAACTATGTTGGCACAAGAAATGTAAAGTGGGCAATTCTAAAGTATGATTGCAAGCCGCACATCTTGAAGCTTGTATTAAAATGGGACCATTCTTCAAAGCTTCTAATTTTTGTTTAAGAGTTTCAGTATCTTTACGATATTTTGAAGTTAACTCTTCATCAGCAGCCGTTACTTCCTGCTCTTTTTTAAGTTCAGATGATATATATGAACGGATATGACTAAGATTTATATCAGTTTTGCAAGTTCCGACAGCTTCAAGTACTAATTGTGGTGAAAGTAGTCGCTCCTTAGCAATCACAGTTAACACCTAGAAAATATTTTTATAAATTTTTAAAAATAATACTTTCGATAAAAGAAATTTACCTCTGGTAAGAGATCCTTAGTGGAATTATTTGTATCACGAATAGAAGCCCACAATGCTTGTACCCATAATGACGGTTCTTGTTGTCCAAAACGTCGACAACATGCCAAAACTGAATTTGGATCATTTTTTGAAATGTGATATCTATAACAAAACGTAATCAAATAACATATGTAATAAAATTGTAATGAACAAACCTTAAAATTTGTTGATACAATTTTTGTTCTTCGTAAAGGTACAAAATTCCTTCACTGAATCCATGCATATGACAAACGACTAGAGCTTGAGGTTTATCATATTGTACCTCAGGATTCTGCATGAGCTTCAATATTTTTTGGGCATATTTATATTTTTCTGTACCGTCTACCAAATTCTCCCATACATGCAAATAATGTTCTAAGAGAGTGTCATACACTCGACTGCTCAAAACGCAGCCTTCTTGCATTAAATAATCTAAAAACTCAACCAAACGTTGAGAATTATTTAAAAAAAGATGAATATAATCTTCTGCATTGCCTCTATCTTCCTCATCCACTACTCCATTCTCAGATTTATTAACTGGTTTGTATCCAGTGCAAAGGTTTTTCAAAAATTGTGTACTTTCATGCGGAGCATTTTTAATTAATACATTTCCATATTTTTTCATATAATATTCGGCATTTTCAAAATTAAGGCTATACATGTAATTAATAATGTCACTGTATCTTTTATGATCTTCTAGTTGTAATTTTATGTACCAATCGTGCTTCTCATGTTTCTTGGCTAACATTAAAGCTTCTTCTGGACTGCCTTGCCTGAAAATTTTAATTTCGGATTTACACTTGTTTTATGTTTTACACCAACTTTGGGATATGGAAGTGTAAACTGCCTAACAAAACTTTAAAATGTAATGTGTACATACCTGCAAACTTTGATAGCAATATCGACATCAAAATCAACTTCACGATCCTTCTGTAAAATAAATTCCTTTAAATTATCTGTTTTATTTAATTTAGTAAAGCAATTCAATAAGAGTGTTGTGTGATCCTCAGTCGCTTGTCCTTGCTTGTGTAATGCTTGTAAATAACTTGTCAATTTATCAATATGTTTTGAATCCATAAACCGCCTAATCACATAACTAGGTTCCAATTTACCGATAGTTTTAATGTATTGTTCAATTGCACCTGAATGATCAACTTTTGAATATAAGTGATCGCCATACTGCCTAAAAATATCCACCAATCCATCTGTATCATACTGTTGTGATTTTGCTATACGAATTGCAATATCATATAAGTTTTTCTTGAACAAAAGAGATAATTTCGATTGTAAATCTTTTTCGTTCAAATGGTAGATGTTATTATTTTTATCGATTATATATAATCCACCCCATTCATTTAAAATCGCTTTTACTTCTGTTAGAGGAGCCATGAAAACAATGAATTTATTTTGAATATCGAGAACAGTGATCTGATGCGATTGATTTGGAGTTGTGGGACTATTAGCTGTCGGAGTTAAACGATTTGATTTTGAAACAATTATAAGGTAGCTACGGAACCATTGTACCATAACCTTCTCACCTTCAACTGCATAACAAGGGCCTCTCCCGTCTGAAGTGTAGCAATAAATAGCCTGAAATAATTTATAAAACAATAGTTTAAATTTGTTTTAGGGGTGAAAATTTACATACATCGTTTCTTGCTACCATGAAATGACTTTCCTGTATGGATTCTGCAAGGACGCTGCAATGTTTAATGCATCCTATACTATCTAAACGGGTCTAAAAAAAGATTAAGTTTATTTGAAAACTGGGAAGATCAATGAACTTCTTACCCCTGCTTCTTTATCTTTATGCGATACATAATACACATATACTGAATTATCCGTTGCAACAAATAATAAAATTGCATTTGCCGTTGATTTAAAAGCTAATCCTGTTATTGTGGAACGTGCTTCACGAATTACTTTTTGTTTAGAACCTCGTTCACGTACAACATCACCTCTGTAAAGAACTAATGAACCTCCTGCAAATCCTACAGCCATCAATTGCATGTTTTCATGTACACACAACGTTGTTGCTTCAACAGGTTTATTATTTGGAATTGCACGAGTGATTCGACTACAGAAAGGAAGATCATTCTTATCTCGTCTGCTCGTATCCCATACTTTGATTAATGGATTAACTCCGACTTCATCTTCCTAATCAAATTTGGTACAAAATGATTTTTTAATTTTCCTTGAATTTTTTATAGTACCCACAATTTATCTTTGCCTCAAGTTACGATTTCCAGCATATATCAGCCATTATTGAAGTATGCTGTTTTATTTGTACTGTTCTGCATATAAAGTATCCCGTTAATTATGTTCCAACTCTCCCACATTTACCCTATCCATCTAATTTCTAGGTAAAGATAAATTGTGTGATTTATAAACTTACCTAACCTAACATTTTCCTTACCCCAATTGTAATTAAATAAGGTGAATTTCGCATTTGTTGAATTAGAGTTAATTTAATTTCATATGCTCGAAATGATGTAACAAGCCAAGCACGTGAAATTAAGTGTATTTGTCCGATGGAATCTCCAAGAACGATGTGATTGTTCCCGCTTGCAGCAACAGTAATCTCAGTCTCCTAAAACACTTTTATATTGATTTTATGCTAATAAATGTTTGAATCCGAAATCAAATTAAAATTACCTTAAATAGTTCGGTAAGCTTTCCATTATCAACTCCATCGATTAAATCGAAGAAATTAAATTTCCTCCACTGAAACATGATAGATTTAGAACAGGGATTTTAACAAAATGAATTAAATTACCTCCAAAAATGCCATAATTATGATAAATCAAAAATCACCCTAACTTGGAATTATTCATTGTGGGTATCAGTAGGTATGACAAATATGACAGCTGCCAGATTTTAAACCAAAACAAACAGGATAGGTAACTTTAAAAAGATGGAAGATTCTGACAGCTGGCGCCATCTGTACTTGAAATTTAGAGACCTTTTTCAATTCAAAAAAATAATGAAATCCTTTTAATTTTGCTTTTGTCTTTTTTGGTTCTTAACAATTTCCATTTTTGACATCTGATTCTGCACCGGAAAATTTTTGAAAAATCGTTTTTGTTAACTTTATTAATAAATAAAAAATTAGTGTTAAACTATTTCTCTATTTTTTTAATTTTTTGGAACAATGTTTTAATAAATATCATTTTGTGAAACAAAATAGTTTAGGCTTTACATATTCATATCCTAGATAGAAACGTTACAACTTTTGTCACATCATTTTTTTTTGTCCAATACTAAATTATACGGTCTACAAAATTTGTATTATATTTAGGAATTTAATGTCGAGTGTCGTTTGTGGAAAAGAAATTAAAATACATGTTTAAAGAAAACTTAAAAAAATTGAGAATAATAATCAAACTTTCGAGCGAAGTAAAGTTTCTGTTGTCTATCCACAGGGTTCTCTGGACGTTGACCAAAGATTCCATAGATATTTCGAGATATTTCGAGCTGCGGAAATTCTTTTACAGTTACTAGCTAATAGGACTTCCTAGGTACTGGCCGCAGATTCCATCAAAATTTAGAGTAATGGAATTTTTTCAAAGTCGCGTACAGCGCTTTTCTGAACCATTGGAGTAAATTTTTTACGGTCATCTACAGGGTTTTCTGACTTCTGGTGGAAGGCTATGTCACAATGTCATCGAATTTTTTTAGGGGCACGCACATGGCTTATTGGGCGGGGAAGTATTTCCTAATGAAAGTTTCAAACAGAAATTTTTGCGAACACCTCTACTTAGCGTTTCTGCAATGTAAATATTCATTCAAGCGGTTTTCATGGTTACTAAAAAAAATTTCTTAGCATTTTTCTTCATATTCCTAAATATGAAGTTTTATTTAAAAAATTCTATCCACTTTTTCAGAGTTAAATAAAAAAATATGATGTTTCTTAAAAACTCATTCATTTGTTCATTCATTCTTTTAACTAAAATAAAAATTGCAAACAAAAATGATTGAAAGTAGTAAAGAGCGCTTATTCCATTGTAAAAGTTTTGAAAAGAAAAAGATCCGTTTATAAAAATTTACTTGAAATAATTTCGGAAAAGTTTCGATTCGTAATGCATAAAATTTGTTCTAATAAAATGCGAATTAACAAAACAAGCAAATGAAAAATTGGGTCAATTGGTTTTGTCAAATGCACAATTAATGTATCTGATTTAGGTAATTTCCGATTTCTAATTGGACGCGAGTTTTTCCAAGAATAATAATAAAAATGTGTTTGGAGAGAAGAGAAACTGTCATATTGTACGAATTGTGTGCGTGCGAGAGGCGAGGAGGATGATCCTACCAAGCGATCTCTACCCAGGTAGGGGATAAAAAGGTAAGCTATACCTTTATTCAGGTGACTTTATTTAGTCAGTCGCGATCGCGGAAAGTGGACCCAGACCCAGACCCCATTCACTCCCACACAAAAAAATTGCATTTACCGTACGGTTTCATTTTAATCGATCGATTTTAATTGATTCGAAACCCGCGCGCGCTACTTCAAACCGAACGAACGGTACATTTTTCGAATGGAAATTCAATACCGTTACTGAACCCATGACAAATTTCAAGTAGAAAATTTTCTCAAACTACATTTTCATTGTAAGTACCAACATTTTTTAATCATATTTTTCAACAAACTATTACAAACCTCATTTCGACACTAGAACTATTATCAATTATCAATTCAATACAAAAAAAAGTTTATAGAAAGTTTTATTTATTTGCATCTAATTTTTTTGTTATATTTATTTAGTATGAAATAACTTTATTAAACAACAAAAAAGTCAGAAGAGTTTAAACTAAATGGAGTGAGATATTTCATCAATTTATTCAGGAAATTAAAGGTGCGAGAATATTTCTATGAACGAAAGGAATCATTTTTTTTATTGATATTTTGACAATTTTATTTTATTTTGTCTCGCACTTCCTCTATTATTTAAATTTTTTATTTTTATCGCGCATTTATTTTATTAATCCTTGATTATTCTAAAATTTCAATTTTTTTACTTTTCAGTTTTTATATTTTTCCATTTTTATATTTTTTTAAATTATCCATTTCACTATTCTTCGATGTTTTCTTGTAGAATTTTTCTGTTTTCAATATTTCAAATTTCCGTTCTTTATTTTTTTCGTTTTTTGATTGTTTTACATTTTCAATTTATTTCTTATTCGATTTCTTTACATTATTGGTTTTTCCATTTGTCTAATTTTCTATCTATAGATATGTATTTCGAATTTTTCGAAATTAGCAATTCCGATTATTTCTCGTTTTTTTTTATGCTACGTTTTCTATTTCAATTTTAAGAATTAAAAACAATTAATTAATTAATTAATTAATACTCGAACTCACAACCTTCCACTTTCTGGTATTGGACATTTTTATCTTAGACCCCAAAAAGGAGAAGGTTGTGAGTTCAAATTTCTTTCTCTACTTGATTTTTTTAACGAGATCCTTCATGGAAAATTTGAGAAAAAAAGAAATCGCAAATATATGTATTTTGCAATTTAAATCAGGTAACCAACTATACACAAAGTCGGCAGTAAAATCGCGTTTTACTGTTTATTTCTTTCATTTTACTGAGGATTAAAGAAAAATATATTTTTTAAATATTATTTTATAATATTTTTGTTATTATTTTTTTTGTGTTTTGTACTTATTTTTCATATTATCAAGTAGTAGATTTGGCAGTTGAAAACTTTGTATTAGTCATGAAATTTATTACATAATTGTATTAGTTTTTATTATCATTTTCAAATATTCAGTGTCAATGTTAAATGACCTCAGTACAAATCATTTTGTACACAAATATTCTCTTTGTATGAAAAGTATGCACATAATTAGTATTAATTTTCAAGAACAATTGCGCTGATTGAAATCTCACGGTCAGAGCATTAAAATAAAAGCAACCATTTTCCTCGAGTTTATAAAAAGGTTATTTTATATAGAAAATACATGCCACCGCATTTCCGATCAACCTTCATAATATTTTCTCATGCAAAATTAAACTCCATAAATGTATATAGAAATGCTAGCATTTAATTATTAACAGGGATTCCCAGATGGTTGCTAATTAAATATTGATATAATGGGTAATAATAATGTTGTTTGTAATCAAATCATTAAATAACAATTTTTTTTGTCGCACTCACAAAAAAAATTTAGATGCAAATAATAAAAATGAAAGTGTTTTAAAACTAAAAATGGAAAAAATGTGAGAGCGCATAACCTAAAATTTTCAAATTTCAATATATCGAAATATCTTAAAATCAAAAATTTAAAAATCAAGTTAAAAAACACGAAAGCTTTACAATACATATATAATTTTGAAATTCATTAGATTTTTATTTTTTTTCTATTATATTCTTCGAATTTTTGATTTTACATATAAACACAATATAAACACTCTGACTGTATAGCTCACGTATCATACACGCATCGTCTCATTATAATATAATCGTCAAATATATTTAACAAGTGTTCAAACCTAACAATTTTCTTCGCTACGTTGATGGCACGTCCCGTCCTAATGTAAACCAAGAACATGTGCGATGTGTGTACTATGATCTCGTTACTCTGTCCGGAAAGCTCAAGTGTCGTTATAATATAAATACATCTTAAATGTTCTAGCATAAAATATTTTAAAAATGACATAAATGTCAAAATTTTTCTAAAAAGTTATTAATTTAAAAATTTCTTGCAATGACAAATTTTCAAAATTGACATTTTACACTTGTCAAAATATCGAAATATTAATTAATTAAAATTCTCAAAATGTCAAAATTCAAACTGTCAAAAAAATAAGAATCGAAAAACAGCATTTTTCAAGGTTTTTAATTTTGTCAATATTTTAACGACAAAATTAGAAGCAGAAGATCGTGAGTCGAGGAGAAAATGAATCGCAAATGTTTATTTTATCACAGCTCTAATCTTGAAATTTTCTTTGTTACTTCATAAATATTACAGTTCCTCCATAACAATTATGATTGTCTTTATTATGTTCACACTTTTATCTTAATATTTTATATTCATCGAGATGTGACTAATTACATAAATATAAAAATAATTTTTTGACGTGTTTATGTAGCATAATGCAATAACTTAACAATTGTACTGTTTGTGCTCTGAAAAATTATATCAAAACAATGATCCGGTTGATAATTCCATTTCCGCAAATAGAGAAGGAAAATGATTTTCACCTTTACAACAAAATTACTAAAATAAAGATTTTAAATGTAGAGCGAGGTTTTTTTTAGCTTTGCGCTTCGCATGTTTCAAATCAGTAAATGTCTATAAATGGAAAATTATTAATCGGAAATATCAAATGCGGGAGGTTGTTATGTATGGAACAGTGGAGGTAATAAGGGAAAGTTATTTCAAAAGTGAAAAAAAAATCTGCATTATAATCTTTAACGTGCGAAACATTTAGAAGGCAAAAATTTCAAAAATCGAAAGTGTAAAATTTGAAAATTTGTTAAATCGACAATAAATAAATCAAAAATTTGTATAATAAAAAAATAATATTGTATAATACTCGTGCGTAATGGCGTTTAAAACACTTGTAATATTAGGGACACTTTTGCAGCTTCTGTGTTTAAAACGAAGAAAAATTAGTTCAAATTGAAGATTTTTTGTCGAATTTTCAATTAAAGTAGCGCAACTTTCGAAATTCTGACAACTATGACATCTACATACACATATTTTATGCATTTTTTACAATTTCTAAAATTTTTGTCAAAAATGAAAAGCTCGCAAAATATAAACAAAATTTTATGGTATATATAAATCCAAATTTGAAGCGTATCAGACATTATTTTAACCAAACCCACAAACGACTCTTATTTGTGTTAATGATAACAAATGTAAAATTGTTTAAATATTTGTTTTGTAAATTAAATAAAAGAAATGCAATAACGTAATTACACCATAAAACTTTCTAAACCTCCTCACGAGGCTAAAAATTGGTGTAAAATTGAAAAGGTAACAACTACTTCCGCAGTTATAATAAAATGTGTTGAAATGGGATCAGCCGGTAGGAATAGTTGTAAATTTTCGTTTACAGTTACATAACTCAATCGTTGCCGAGACCTTGACCCAGAGGAGATGTTGTATGAAGGTCATTGGGTCATGCAGGAGGCGCGACTGCGCTTGTTTTAAATGCCTGCCGCCCCACAACTATGGATTTATATCGCCCACGTCCGACCCCTTTAACAAAAAAAAAAAAAAAAAAACAAATCAGATCACTAAAAATAGATAAGCAGAGATACGTACACACGCATTCACATCCAAAATGAAAATTTGTGAAAGTTAAATTTTATAACGCGCGCGTCTCAAAAAAATCAAAGTTTATTTTTCCATGAAAACAAAAAGAGGGCAATTATTCGTCAATTTCTATGAAAGCGTGACACACCGATAAATAGGAAAATCTAAATTTCTATCTTGATTTATAATAAAAGTGAAAATCGACACAATCGATTGATTCAAAATTTCCCTTACAGATTCTTTTTATAGAAATGCAAATATAAATCGAATCGTGGGTGTTTCAGGGCATAAATTTCGCAAACATGTGCCTGTTTTTTATTTTATCTTTATAGAACTACATTGTATGAGTTAATGAATGGAGTTGATTTGAATTTAACTGTTGGGAATTCCATATCGGATTACAATTTGCAAAGAATGGTTTGGAATCTCCAGATTACCAGACGATAAAATTAATTTAAAACTAATTTTATTCAAAAATTTGTTAAGAAAAGCCATTTTAAGTATTATGGAAAAACTGATATGATGCAATTTATTACTTTATGTGTAATTGAATTGATCATCTCGGAGAATAAATTTGTAATTAGTAAATAATACAATAATAATCGAGTTACTCATTCAATTAACAAATAAATGTATTCTGAGAAATTGTAAGAAAGTGAAAATAAATATGTTGGAAAGATTGGTATTAAAAGATTCAGAAGAAAATAAAACGCGAAGTAAATGGACATCCTCTCGATTGCGCCAATTGCACTCGAACTAAACAATTCACAGCTCGAGTTGAATTTTAAATAAAACATTCTAGAATTTTTGAGTTTTTAAATTTTAAAATATAAAATAAATTCCAACAATATGGAACAGAAATTTACCACAGAAATATACCACAAGAGTTGACATAAAGACGGTTAAAGACAGATGCAAGCTGAGGCAACCTCGTTCAACGTTACTCAGTTCCACTAATTGCTAGACGAAAATTAAGAAGAAATTATGGGAAAATTTTTTAATAAGAATCGAAGAAATTTCAAATTTTCTCTTATTCGACCTTTTTCTAACGCATACAACCTACCATCGTTACATCTCACTTTTACTACTATTTCTAAGATTTAAATAGAAATTTTTCTCAGGTGTCCCGGGCACGGGACACCTGGGAAACGGAAGGTCGTGAGTTCGAGACGCGTTCACTTCTCTTCCTCACTGTTAGTTCTAAAATAATTCTAGTATTGATTTTTGTTGTTATTAACATCCTTTTTCATTATATTTTTTTAATACAAAATACCGTCAATATAAATTGCATTCAAATATAAATCTCAATGCCACGCAAAAGATTATTACTTTGCTAAATTTACCCGCTTACTAATTACAAAATCAACAATTATAAGACAAGCCCCTTCATGCAGAAATGTGTAAACAACAATTGTACTAACTAATATTTATATTAAAGAAAAATTAGATTTCATACCTTTATGTTCGTCGAAGGCTATGATAGTGAGAATAGACACATAGAAACATTATAAATAATTTTGAAATTTTTTCATCAACTAAACAAGTTCAAACCTTTGTTTGAATTGTTACAAATTCATTTTAATAGCTTTATTTATATAATATACATAATTTTATACAAAAAAAGTTCAATTGAAAATTAAAAATAATCCAAATATACATTTGACCTCAATTTATTTAAATGGACTTTATGTTTTTTTTGTAAATTTTTATCCTTTGTTGCATTTAATTGTTTTATTTTTTCCTTTTTATTTCTCAATTCACACCATCAATAATAACACAATGTCATTATTTTAGATGTTAAAAGTTCTTTTTATGGTATGCCTATCTGCGGCATTATCATCAGCTCAACAAGCATCATCAGAAGATGTTTCTTCTGAAACAATTCGTCGTGAAGATCAAGGTGTTAAATTCAGTGTAGGTGCCACCTTAGCAGGAGTGGAAGATCCAGGACAGATCAGCTTTCAAGATCCGCCTTCTGATATAGCCGAGCAAAGAAATTATCAACCACCCGGTCAGAATTACAATTTAGAAACCCAAATTGAACCATACAATTTAGATTTTAGATATCATAATTATGATCAAATGACAAAATTTTTACGGATGACCAGTACCAGATTTCCATCGTTAACAGCACTCTATTCAATCGGGAAATCAGTACAAGGTAAAATTTATTTTTAAATGTAATAAATTGCACAATTTATATAATTCACACAAAAATGTGAGTAATCTGTATAAAATATTTTTAATGAAGGAAATGATACATAAACATGCATCCTAATGAAAATTATAAAAAATTTTGTTAACTTATTTTAATTTATTAGGTCGTGATTTATGGGTCATGGTTGTATCTGCCTCACCTTATGAGCATATGATTGGTAAACCAGATGTGAAATATATAGGTAATATTCATGGAAATGAAGCGGTTAGCAAGGAAATGCTTCTTCACTTGATTCATGTTAGTTTTTAAAATGAATAGTTTGCAGCGAATACAAAAAATTCGTTTCTAGTATTTAACTACCAGTTACTCCAAGGATCCATACATCCGTTGGTTGCTTGAAAATTCAAGGATACATATTATGCCCTCTATGAATCCTGACGGATATGAAGTTTCAAAGGAAGGAACTTGCGATGGAACTCAAGGAAGGTAAAGAAAAATTTACTATAGATGTGATTATTAAATTTAAATTAATTCAACAATATGCTTTAGGTATTTACATATTTTTTTTTTATATAACAACTATGTAACATCAGTTTATTTTTGTTAAAACTATAAAAAAATTATTTGTAGATATAATGCAAGAGGATTTGATTTGAATAGAAATTTCCCTGATTACTTTAAACAAAATAATAAGCGAACTCAACCTGAAACTGAAGCTGTGAAAGAATGGGTTTCGAAAATTCAATTTGTATTATCGGGAAGTTTACATGGGGGTGCTTTAGTAGCAAGTTATCCATTTGATAATACACCCAATTCACGTAAGTTAAAGGCAACATATATCCATGTTATTTTAATGAACACTTTTAATTTAATGCTGGCAAGGACTTTGCAGATCTTCAGCATTGTGTTCATGTAAGATATTTATCTATCATACCGTTTTCTTGTGTTTTTCCTTGGCATGATGTTTCTTACATTTTGATTATCTGCAATTTTTAAAATTTGTGTATTGTAGTATTCCAGAGTTATGCTTCAGCTCCCCATATGACTCCTGATGATGATGTTTTTAAACATCTCTCATTAACTTATTCAACAAATCATGCAAAAATGAGTAGAGGAATAGCATGTTCATCATCTGAATCTGGTTTTGCTAGGGTAAGCAATATCATAGTTCCAAATTGATTTGTAAAAATTTGAAACTGTAGGGTATCACGAATGGGGCAGCTTGGTATCCTTTAACTGGAGGAATGCAAGATTATAATTACATATGGTTTGGATGTATGGAAGTTACTTTGGAAATATCTTGTTGCAAGTTCCCTCCACATTCAGAATTACCAAGGTACTGGGAGGATAACCGATTGGTAAGCAAGAAAAAATAAAATAAAAATATATGTTATGAAATATTGAGTGGCATTAAAAGTTAATGGTACCAGTTAAAAAAATAATAGAATTTCAAATTAATGTTAAATTAGAAACATGCTAATTATCTTCCTGCCGTGTACTGTTATTTAGTTAGCATCATTTAGATTGTATTTCACAATTGGTAGGATTCAAATATTTTTTTTTTGTTCTGTTTTTATCAACAATATATTAATTGTTATATGTTTTGCTTTTAGGCTATGGTGAAATTCTTAGCTGAAGCTCAACGAGGAGTACATGGATTTGTTATGGACGAAAATGGTAACCCTGTGGAAAAAGCTTCTCTAAAAGTGAAGACAAGAGATATTGGATTCCAAACAACCAAATATGGAGAGTTCTGGAGAATTCTCATGCCCGGAATTTACAAACTAGAAGTAAGTTATTGAAGTTAAATTTTCGAGACATCCTAACATGCAAGCAAACATTGATTCTGATATAGGAATTACATTTTAAAACATTAATAGTCATTTATGCATGTCACATAATTTTGCTAAATTTTCAATTAAATTTTCTTTTGTCCATGTAATTATATACGTAATTACTTTTAGGTTTATGCTGATGGCTACGTTCCTAAAGAAGTTGAATTCATGGTAGTGGAAGAACATCCTACATTATTAAATGTAACTTTACATCCAGCAAAGGTAGATTCCACAAATCTTTTATTTTTATTATAAAATGATAGTAATGTTTTGCATGTGTTTTTAAAATTAAATTTGTTTGGTTTACTATTGTACATATTTTTTCCAGTATGGCCAACACTTTAATAAACCAGTGACTTCACCTTCTCTTAGTATGTTATCGAAACCACAATATGTAGAAAATAAACCAGATATATCTTTTCCCGAGGACTAATATTGTATATATTTTCTTCAAAACTACCTCTTACATTTAACTTGTAAGTAAAAGATAATATCGACAAAAAAAACTCATCATCAAAAATCACTAAAAAAACTACAAGCTTTTTTCATATTAACACAAAAAAGCAAAACAAATAAACGGGAATATACTATTAATTAAACTTGAAGATGTATGAGTAAAGTTGTTATCAGTACAAATGACAAGAAATTATGAATGACAGCATTAAGTTTAAAGTTTGGATTTGACTCTTTAAAGAAGTGAACTCAATATAATATTTTTATGTTTTCTCAATTGAAAAATTGAAAATCAGAAGGATTTAATTACCAAAAATTTTGTTGACAAAGTTCATAGACAATACCCATTAATGTTTGGACAATCTGCCAGCTTCTGACTGTTGCACAAATTAAAAATGATTAGATATTGATGCAGACCCTTTTCATTATTTCTTGGACTGCCTTGTAGATTCTATTAAAACAATAAAAGCAAAAGAAAAAACAAATTTGGAAATTAGACCTTTTGATTTTCAACTCTTCAATTATTGAAGTAATCGACTTGGAACACATTGAATCTAATGTTTTTTTTTTTTTATTAAATAAATTTGAATGCACTAAATAAACATTTTCGTTAATTACAATTTAAAGTGATAAATGTTGGCTCAAATTAACTCACAATACATTGATATCATTTTTTTGAAAACCCAATCAAAATCACTGTTTTAATAGTTACTAATTAACTTCATCTTAATTAATAAACTAACAATTGCATGTATAGAAATATATTTAAATATAACAAGTTTTGCCATGTGGACTCTCAGGGTGCACTTGAAATGAAAAAAAATTCGCACATTCTGATTCTTTGAAAAATTTTACATAAAAAACATGTATTTTGATAGTATTTTTAAAAATGGAAACAATTTTTTAACTATCTTAGTTGAATCATAGTTGCTAGAACATCATACACACGATCATTGTTGCATAGTTCAATTATGAGAGTTAGATGGGTAATTACCTTGTTTCTGTATTACAATCAGCACTATAAATTTTAACTCTGGTATCATCAACTGTAGTTTTGCTCCTCGCAGTGTTACACACACTTAATGAGAGTATAAATGAGGCTTCAGACATTAAAATGTATTTTTATAAATGTTAAATAGTATGTGATAAATTAAATAAGTTGTAATATCAATAAAGTCAAATGATTTTTTTTGTTTTCAGGATAATAAAAAAACAACCAACCTTTTGGTTATATTTATTTAACCTTCATCAGGACCTCTTGAAATAATAATCTATTGGTGAAAAGAATATATCATGAAGCTATTTCAAGAGGCCCTGATGAAGGTTAAATAAATTTAATTGAAACATTGGCTGTTAAAAAAATAATTTTTTTAATGTCCTGACAACCAAAAAGGATCATTTCTTAATATCAATCTTGAATTTTGAATTTAAATTGGTTTTTGCTTTGAAATAAAGGGACAAGACTATTTTTTCATAATTTATATTTTAAATATTCTTCTATACAAATGTGTAGTTAAAAGTGGTGAATAAGCATTTAGTACTAATTTGCATGTGAAGTACATATAACCATCTATTCATTTTTATTTTGAGTGTGTGCAAGACAAATATTTTAATTAGGTTTTCTTGTACAGAGAAAGGATGGACCATTTTATCGTCCAGGGCTTCCGCCACAGCCATTGTACCATAGAGGACAACAAGTTCCACAGCAGCAAGCTCAAGAATCAGGAATTTTCACATCCATTACAAATGGTTTTAATAATTTTGTCAGCAATATATTTGGATAAGCTTTAACTCAAGAAATTTCTCAACAATTGCTGTTATTTATAGGCTGTTTTTTTTTCATAGACTTGTATTATCTTTTTTTAAATACGCTAAAAGCATCTATCAATTAACGCAGTTTACAATTTGTATACATAATTGTAAGATCCTTTTCTCTATTCTTTGTATGATTGTCAGAATAAGAATGATCCATATCTAGTTTTTTTTTTTAAAAAGACACTTTATTAAATTTAGACCAAGTACCATCCATGGATCAACAGCTAAATTAATGGCAATAATAATTTTAAAAAATCATAAAAAAAATTTTAAACTAGATCATTATTGTTCTGATATATTCATTTTGAACCTTACAAATTACATATAAAAATGGCTTATGTACATGAAAGAAAAATACATCTTCCCAAAATTATGGATTTATTTAGATCTGCTTGTTTCTCAGGTATAATACGAACCCTTAGGCAAGCTTGTAATTTTTATAGAACCTGTCAATTGCAATGTATGAAATTTTCTAGTATTAGCTCCATCTATTTCCAAATTAATATTATTAATTGTATCTACTAGTCAGAATTAAAGTGGCAGATTTAAAATTAATTTAAAATCTTAGCATTAGAAAAAAAAGAAAGTGCAACCAAACAAATCAATTACAAAAAATCTTGAATTGCTTTAATGATATAAAAAAAAATAGATGTATGTAGAACTTTTATTGTAATAACGTACAGCCATTTTAATTTTTGTGTAGCACAATATAAAAAACTGATGTTCAGATAAACTTTGTCTCCTTGTTAGTTATAGACTGATAATTATTTAAACTCTACTGTTATACATTTATGTGATTGAGAGGAATTTTTAAGCTTAAGAATTATTTAATTGTTTTATTTTTATGTAATTAATAGAAGTAATGTTATGTGAGGCTTTTATTAAATAAATAATTTAAAAATTTGATTTTTTTATACATCATCAGGTAACGTGATTTCTTTTACGTTTTGAAATGCTGCTATCAATGCCGTTAATTGAATATTTTCACTTGTTCCAAAAGAGAGGCGGTATTCAATTTCACCAAGTAAATCACACATGTTTACAAAAGTTTCTGATGGAAATTCAACTGAAATATAAAAAAGAAGCAAGTAAAATTAAGAAACATGCTTCTAAAAAATGTATGGATGAAAGAAAAATTATTATTAATTTAAGAAATTATTAATTGGATTATCAAAAATTACTTATTAAATGCAAAAACATTTTGGGTAAGTAAGAATGTTTACAACTAAAAAAGATTGAAAGTGGAGAAACTCAAATTACTTACTGCGTTGAATGTAATGATGTAATTCTGTTAATAAATCATTGAGTGCTAATCCTTTTTGATTTTTTAATTGTTTTATATCTAATTTGGAATTAAGAAAAATGTATTACTTAAAAAAAATACAATTAACAAAATGAAAGATTAAAAAGGATACTGTTGTAAGCTGTTTTAAAGTCCTCATTAAACAACCAATTAGCCACATTTTCAATGTCTTTCTTCAAAGGATGTCCAACACAAGTGTAAACTGTTTCTTCAGTAACATTTTTATAAGCTAACCAAGTACTTTGAAGTACATTTAACACTTTTCGCATATCACCTCTGGCTAAAGTTAGCAAAGCTTTTTTCCCATCTTCTGATACTTTCACCCTGCATTCAAATTATTTGAAATAAAACTGTGAATAATAAAAATTTACATTAATTATACTCACTTTTCTTCATCAATTACAAAATTTAATCTTGGGATTATTTGTTCGTGTGTTAAAGGTCCAAAACGAAATTTTGTGCATCTCGATTGGATGGCAGGTTGGATTTTTGCTAAGTAATTGCAGATTATACAGAAACGTACATGTTCTGTATACTTTTCGATGACTGAAAAGAAGTGTAACCAAAAAAATTTATTAATTCATGTAAAATGAATACATAATTTGAAAAATAATTAAAAAATAATAATAAGAAGAAGATTTTCAATAGGATATTTAAAAATAGTGTTGAAGTTGCAACCAAAAAATTGTCTGTTTAATTAAAATACTTAATAAAATTCTGCCAGAAAGACTGGCAATCTAATCCTGTACATATCTTTGATGAAAAAATTATTTTAATAAAACAAAGTAGCTTAATATTATTTTATTTTCAAACCTTCATTTTAAATATTTATTCAAACCTTCAAAACAAAGTATATCAAAAACTAAAACTAAATTATTTATTATGTAAATAATAAAATAATTATTAATTCTACTTCTTCGTTGCTTTAAATGTTAATATCACTGTATAGAACACACAGATGTCTTAGTTTGTTGTACGTGAACTTTCCTGCTCGTGATCTCGACAGGTGTCGGAACCAATTCAACTTTAATAACAGCTTGCTGCTGTTCTTTTTGAAGTTTTGTAAGTGGGATACCTAAATGTTTCGAGACTAATTCCATAATACTAGACACCACCTAAAATTAATCCTTGAGAAATAATATACGTAATCTACAATCTCTGTTTACGCACAGCCTCCCCTGTTTTTGCAGACATTAAATAATTAAGTAGGCCATTTTCCTTTAAAAACCGATTTGTGATATCTAACCGTACAGCACGTTGATGTTCCAAATCACATTTATTTCCAATAATGGCACTTAATGGAGGACTTGTAATTAAATTCGAAATTGTGTCGATCCATACATTCATGTAATCAAAACTAGATGGATTTGTTATGTCATAAACAAGAATTATTATCTAGAAAGCAAGAAATTTTGATGAAAATACTATTTATGAATGAGGAGGGGGAAATTATAAATGAATAGTTTATGCCAGTGACTTTCACATGATAGAAAAATGAACATGTAGGAATGGATGTAAAATATCTGTTTAATTTAATGCCATATAAAATAAAATGTATCATAAATAGCATTACTGTTAGCTGACAATATTTTTGCCAACATACCAATAAAATAAGAGATCCTTTGTTAAATTGATGCCATATGCAATATGTTTTCATTAACAATTTAAAGTATAAACTTATATTGTCTTTTTCTACATGCATGGCTTGCATTAAAACATTGAATTTAAAACCTTTTTTTAGATTTGTAGATACTACTTAACAAATAAAATAATAGAGAATTTCAATTGATTTTTTTTAAGTAAAATATTTTTAAAAAATGTGAAGTTTTATAATTTTGTCCTAATTAGTTATCTTGCTATAAATGTTTACTAATCCATTCTATGATGATTTCGAATTGGAAATAGAAAAAAAGAAAAAAGAAAAAACAATGAATTTTATGCTTTTTAACTTACATCTGTATTGAATAAATACTTGTCGAGCATTGCTCCTCTAAGCTCTAATCCGCCGATATCCGACAGTTTGAGCGTAACATCCCGTTTTCCGGGCAAAACAATACGCTTAATATAAAAATCAGCGCCAACAGTGGCGACATATTGTCTGGAAAAATCGTCGTAACATAATCGCCTTATAATACTCGTCTAAAAACGAATTTTTCTTTCAATATTAAACAGTCATCATTTTTCTTTCTCATCTCACCTTTCCGACATTCGGCTCGCCGATAAAAACAATTTTCAATTGCTTCTCGACGCATTCCTCCTCAGAATCAGACATTGCGAAATCACGCCACGAAATCCATTAAATCTCGCATTCACCAACACAATTAACATAAAAATGGGTAATCCAGAAAGTGCACATGTTATTCCCACCCGCTGGAATACATACATACATACATATTTAAAACATGTAATGGGAATTACTTTAAATTCTGGGATTTTGTATAAAAGAAACGGTCGGGACCACAGTAGGTCACATTCAAAGATCATTTCCCTTCAAGAAAGATGATTAAGTTGGTCGTGATTGCCGCTATTGCACTTATCATTAGCCATTTTGCACAAGGGTGTCTTATCACGAATTGTCCGAGGGGCGGGAAACGATCCGGCAAACTTAACTTACCAGAAGCCAACATTAAACCGGTAAGAAAAATAAATATTTTCCAAGAAAAATGTACGAAATTACATCTTTGTACTTTCAATTAAAAATTAAGATTTCAAATAATTTCTTGAATTTGTTTATATGTTTTTTAACATCAAAATTTTATAACTCATATGACAAATTATTTTTCTGCAATTATTAAACACTCCTAAGAGAAGTCAAAATTTTTTTCAGTGCGTTTCATGTGGACCAGGACGTAGTGGACAATGTTTTGGTCCAAACATATGTTGTGGACCATTTGGATGCTTAATAGGAACTCAAGATTCCATCAGATGTCAAAGAGAAGGATTTTTCCATGAAAGGGAACCTTGTATAGCGGGAAGTGCTCCATGCAAGAAAAACATGGGAAGATGTGCAGCTGAAGGAATTTGTTGTTCACAAGGTGCTCTAACATAAATTTTTATTTAATTATTTATATCTATTGAATTATTTATTAATTCAACCCTGACCGTTTATACTGTTTCCATAAAAATGTTTTTTTGGTTTTATAATTTTCACAGTGAAAATTTTAATCCCAACAGTTTCTTTTGTTTCCCTTTTAATTTATAATTTGAAAATGCCTTACAATCTGTTTTTTTTTTTTTTGATTTGCAGATTCTTGTCACACAGATAAAATGTGTTCAACACTTGAAGAGAAAACCCACTTCCAAGAGGCCATGATCCCAATAGATCTCTACAATTTTATGAACACAGAATACGCTGAAAAATAAATTGTACACTGTAACTTATAAATAAATTAAATAATGCAAACTCTTTCGGTTACCCGCACTTAATTCCATTTCAAACTGGCATGTGAGAAAACAAATTGGGAATAAACGTGCACCCCCTTTCACTAATTAATTTTTCATTATGGGAAAAACAATCTTTCAAAGCACATTTTATATTCATTATATGGATTTTGTAGAAGGGTGGGTTCCTATGGGAACATGTAATACAAACATATGAAAGGGTGGAAATGAACAGAAAAAAGTGTTTAAGCATGCACTGATTTATGTACATAAAAGAAAATTGTAGGTTTAAATATACACACAAATACACACAAAAAGATTTAAATCATAAAATATTAAGTTCAATTCTAATTATAGAAATGACTTCTAATATATATTTTTCAAAGAAGTTGTCACTTATCGATTTTCAAGATTTATTTTTAAAGAATAATTAGTAATGAATTTAAAAAAAAATTGAATTTACATCTGAACGAAGATTTAACATTTAAAATTAATAACATAATTTTTTTTGCAACTTCAGGACTGAAGTAGGTACTTTAGTCCCTTCAAACAAGGACTAAAGTGATTCATATGATTCTTAGGGACTGAAGTTAAAACGAATAATTTAACCATGAAGTTGATAATAGAGAATAACTTCTTTGCAACATATTGATTTAGAAAGAAATCATAAATTTAAGGAATCTACTCCAAAAAATGCAGAAAATAATATACATATACATATAACTTGGGAAAAGAACCGATTATTTTCCTCAATGTTTCTCCAAGATCTCACTTGGCTTCATCAGGAGGTTCGGGAGTGAAAAAAAAAAATATCTTACATATATATATAACTTGGGATTAAAGTAACTTTATCCACTCAAAGGATTAAATGAGCCACTTTAGTCCTTAGTGATATAATGTATTATTAAATTAATTAAGGCATTTTAAAATAAAAATTTATTCATTATTGTCATTTTCATAACATTTTGCAATATGGACAATTGCATTTCAAGTGTACTAGGGACATGGAGAGTGGAACGGGAAAATTGCTGTAATGATTTTTGATCTATTTCTATAACTTATTAGAAGTCATTTTGTCGGTTTATGAAGGTATGAAACTTTTTAATACAAATTCTGCAATCTTTTTTTAACTTTTTTGTCATTTTTCAATTTTGACTTAAAAAATCATATTTTGCTTGTATAATTTCAACATAAAAAAATATTGAAATACATGTAATTGCTCAGAAATTTTTCTTAGAATCCGGAAATTAAGTCTTTTTTAGCCTAAACCCTGATTATTACAGCAAAATTTGTGGAAAAAACCGTTTCTTTTTTTAATCTTGTGAATCTGTGAAGTAGTCAAATTTTATTACACAGTCAAAGGTGAAATCTACGTATTTTCATTTTAAACAGGCTAAACAATACATTTTTTTTGTGTATAGGAAATTACAGGGTTGGAAAAAATTGCAAAAAAATTTTTTCCCCTTTTGGGTGCCTAAAACGCACATTTACTGACACAATAGATATTTTTGCACTGAATCTGGTGACAGAATTAAATTCTATGGATAATTTTAAATAAAAAATACTTGGTCCCATAATTTCCATCGCAAGTGATTATACCCCTTATGAAGAAAATGACAAAATATTTGAAAAAATTTTGTCATAAGATTCAATATTAAAATATTTATTATGTCGATAAATATGTGTTTTAGTCGCTCAGTTTCAATTTTTCAACTCTATTGCCTCCTACACACAAAAAAATTTTAATTGTTTAGTCTATTTTAAATCAAAATACATAGATTTGATTTTTGATTGGGTAATTAAAATCAGTTGTTTCAAAGATACACACGGGTGCAAAAAAAAAATTATTTCAATTTTGCAGCAAAAATATAGTGTGTGGGCTAAAAAGGACTGAATTTCCAGATTGTACGGAAAATTTCCGATTGGCTACATGTATACCAATTTTCTTTTTATTTTAAAATTGCAATTTCCACAGGCAAAATGCAATTTTTTAAAGTCAAAGTTAAAAAATAACAAAAAAGCTAAAAGAAACCTACAGAATTTTTATTTAGATGTTTAATAACCTCATAAACGGACAAAATTACTTCTAATAAGTTGTAGAAAAGGAAAAAAAATCATAGAAAATAACCTTAATTATTCAGTGTAGAAATCATTTTAATGCAGACGGTATCACTGAAAACCCAAATTACACGCAATCACAATGCAAGGAAACAAATACATGCAGACACCAAAATATATTCAGAATGACAGAAGTGTCTAAAGGGCAAGAGTTCAATTCCAACCATGCATCCACATTAAAAAAAATATATATATATATAATTAGATGAAATCGTTGGACTTGTGCTTACAGACGAGATTTTTTCTAATAATCCTAAAAAATAAAAGAAAATTTTTATTTTGGGAGGTGGTAATATACACAAATTGCAGCCAAATATTCCGTATAACAAGTGTTATTTTTATTGAGTGCAGAGATACATACAGCTGCTAGAATGTAACCTTAATAAAAGGCAAATGGGACTTTCAAAGTTGATTTTCAAAAAATCCACCACCAACTTCAATGCACTTTTGACTTCTCTTGATAACACCACGTGTAGCTCCTCTAAGGTTGTAATTGCGTTCTTTTATGAGAGCTGCACTATTCATAATTTGAACGATCAAATTGGCTCTTGCATTTACTTTTTCTTTGAAGACCTTTCAACCACCCTTGCAGTCAAAAATCCACAGGGGTATGATCCAGGGATTAAGGTGGTCAAGAATTATGACCATATCTGCTAATCCATCTTCCGGGGAATGTTAAGTTTAGATGATGTGTCACCTGACGACTAGAATGTGCAAGAGCCCCATCATGCTAGAAGAACATACCCATTCTTGTAGCTAAAGGAATCTCTTCCAATAATGCTGGAAGCTGATTTTGAAGAAAGTTTAAATAATGGGGTCCTGTCAGACAATGCGTTAACACAACAGGCCCAATCAACTGTTTGTCTATCAAACCGCATTTACAGAGAAACGTTCTTGAAAATGTGTCTCTACAATAGCATGTGGGTTTTTTATTCGGACCACTGATGTGACAACCGATAAATACGCCCATAGTAAACAAAAATACATTCAACTCAGTGGTGGAATTTATGAAAATTAACTTCGAACATCCCTTTTACCTTTTGTTTGGGTTACATTCTAACAGCTGTATCTATGCACTCAATAAAAATTGGGGACATGTTATGTGGAATTTTTTGTTGCAATTCGTCTATATTACCACCTCCTAAAATATTTACTATTCACCATGTATACCATAACCTCCACTACCCTTTGCATAGGCAATAGCATCTTGCCAAGGAACAACCATCATGTATCCCACCAGCAATCAACCTACCTCCAGGCACGACTACTCTGTATGGAATCGATCACCTCTTTAACTACATTTTACAATGTAACTTAACAATAAAAAAAAAAACTGAAGTTACCCTCAAGAAAATCTGCATTGGCAAACAAGTCAGAAAAGGAAAAAGGTACAAAAAAAAAACACTTGTAAAGGCTTCCTTTAATTCCCAAAGAGCCTTCTCTCGCTTAAATTGCTCCATTGGTATCCTGAGTAAAGGAGCTACCCAGAAAAAATTCAAGATTTTGAGTCTTCCAAAGGACCGACCTCCCAAAGTCATAATTCACCATCACAACAAAATATTTAAAAATATATAATGGACGTTGTACAAATAAATTTTATGCAATTATCAAATAGATGGTAACCATACTAATCAAAGTTGAGATTTCTAATCTAAATTTAAAATCTAAAATTTATTTTTCTAAGAAATAATATTTAATATGTACAATCAAAATTGTAGATATTGCGATAAAATGATCATTTGCGCCTCAAAACTTTTACAATTAATAGTATATCAAATATAATTGCATCGAATTCACTGTCCCCCTAATTATTTTTGAGTTTTTTGATTTTATTTTTAATAAGTTCAGAATGTAGATAACATGTTGACTGAATGAATTGGTAGCAAACATATTAAAACAATATTAATTAACAATGAATAAAAAAGTACTCACTTCGTCTTAATGCATTTTGTGCATCAGTAGTCATCGCATCTGCTTCATCTAATATGATGAGTTTAAACGGAGCCTTAAAAATTGTACGAGTGCTGGCAAATGTCAAAATTTGGCCTCTAACTACACCAATTCCGCGATCGTCTGATGCATTCAATTCCAACACCTTAAAGAAATAAATATACAAAACGTTTGTTAATAATTAAACAAATTCTGTATTCATACTGTTGACGAAAATTGTTCCGGTGTGTACAATTTCTTCGCACATGCTAAAATTGTACTAGTTTTTCCAGTTCCAGGAGGCCCATAAAAAAGTAAATGGGGCAGTTGATTTTCATTAATGAAAGTGGTAACTAGAACAGAAAATCAAAAAGAATTACTTTATTAAAAACTGTTAAAAACGTGTAATTACTTGTTTTCAAAATATCTTCATGTGAAACCAGATCATCGAGACTACTAGGTCTGTACTTTTCAACCCTAAAAAAAGTAATTGGTTTGCATCAAAATTTATATAAAAATAACTTCAACATACCAAGGTAAATTCTTCTTCTCTGTTTTAGTCATATTTCAAGAATTAATTGAATGATATTGTAATGAAAGTTGAAAAGCAATTGAACTGAACTTTGAGGTTATGAATAACTTGAAGTTTTAGCGGGAAAATTACGGCGCCAATTTCAAATTTTTTTTTTGTGGATGATATTCTATTTATAAAATAATATTTTTAATTAAGAACACCTTATTGTGATTATTATACAATTTAATACCTTTAAGTGGTGAATGCCTCTTCAAGAATGTGTTTGTTTTCTTTAATAATGTTTACAGGGCCCAATACACACTTCAACATGTTAAGCTGACATCTGAGGCGAGGAAATATGGTGGGGCATTTGTTAATGCGCTTGAACAAATCCGAAAACATTTTTGAAACTAGGCAAAAAGTCTCTGATGTGTCGACTCTGGCTGCATGGTGCCGCATTGCCTCGACACACAATTGCAGATGTATACCCAACCGTTAAACATCAATAGTTCGCATATTGTTAACTACACTACCAATTACATTGTATAATTAATAATATATGATGTCTCTCACCCTGCCTGTATATGTTGAAGTTTGTATTTGACGCTGTACTACTGTAACATTCTATAGTTGTAACATTTTCTTGTTATATAACAAAAAATTTGTTATAAAACATCGTGTTAAATAACTATCAAACTGTATATTATCTGGCAATAAATCTGAAGGTACTAATCAGTAAAACTCAGAAATAATATATGAATTATAAAATTCAGTTTGCATTCCTGTATAGATAGCCCAAAATTTTTGGTTTTTGGTAGAAAAGGATAATTAGATAAAGATCTTGATTGAATATTATTTTTTATTATCTTGGACATTTATTAAGTATTTTTAACAGTAATTTAATACAAATTCTCTATTTGAAAATTAAATAACCATTTTGAGAATATTCTAACTGGATACGAATTTCATAAACAAAAACAAACAGTTTTGTCTCCTCCACAGTGTAACTTACAAACTAATTGCCATATTACAATCGATTGATAAAATCTATTATCACAAGCATTCATTTCCATATGAACGTACATTATTTTCTTTTAATATTCACTTAATTACCCTTAACATGAAAACTAATGTTTCCACAAGTGCGGCAAGTATACATATATTTTGATTCTTTTTTTTTTATAAACTTTTATGAGCAATAAAATTAATGACCTATACAAGATATGAATAAAAGCTATTTCAAAATATACATAGATTAAATAAAAATTGCAACTTTTTTTTTATATTACACAGATCGCCTTATATTTCTTTCGGTTAGCTTAAATTATGTACACAACAGTAAATTAAAATCCCCTGACATTAAAACATCAACATTCCAAATATATTATACTAATTATAATTAAACATTTTATTATTTAATATTACATAGGACGCCAGAACAATTAAGATTATAATAGGCCACTATTATTTATATACGCAAATATATTTTAAATCTTTTCTCAAAACTCCTACTTTATGTTCAAATTTAATGTATACACACATTGTTGATTGGACTAGATTAGAGTTGATGTAAAATAAATAACATAAAAATTAAATAGAAAGAAAAATAGTGTAATCCAATTTCTGCGAATTTTTTTATACATATTTTTCAATTGGTTTGGTTGGAAAGTTTATGTAATTTAAAAGAAAAAATTGTCTTCTTGGTTAACCAGGGATAAGCGCACATGTAGAAATGTAGAAAAACACGCCTAAATTGTATGTACATTTTTTTTTTTAGAGAGCATCTCTATGCCATACCCATGTCTTTTTAGTGTGATCAAAGCGGTGTGCCAGCCACTGCTGCTCTAAGAGTTGATATCTGTCTTTACTTAAATACAAAGGTTTGCCTCTCCTGAAACGAAACATTTCTTAATAAATAGTTAAAAAAAAAATCTATACTTACTTTAAATCACGATCTTCTTCCTCGAAGTCATCTAAGTATAATGAACCCCAAAGGCAAGCTCTCCGACCTCTTATCACAATAATATAAGTAGAAGTAACTACTAAAAACACACCTGTTCCAGCCCCACACTCCAATGAATGTGCAACTGCTTCACAAATATTTTGTTGTTTACAACAGTTTTGTTTCAAACAAACTATCGTCCCACATAACAAACATATACTAGTTTCTGCTGGAACAGAGTGGCACTGACTGCATGCTCTTTCATGATAATAAGTGAATATCTTTTCATATTCCCTTGGTAATTGCAGTAATCGTGGTGGTTGCCAAGTAATATGTTGATCAACCAAAAAGCTCCTAGCAGCTATTTGACTTTTCCTTACGAATGTTGCAAATTGCGTACACCATGCTGTAGGTGTTACTCTACTAACATGCGCATCACTCTCTGTTGGCCAATTTAAAGCTACAGCTGAATTAAAACAATCCCAATCCATACCCTCCGTTACCAATTCTAAGTAATATACTAAACGTACAAATTCTGACTCGGGAGTTCGTATATCAGGCAAGGGTTGATTGTATATGTGGTGTCTTAATAATGACGCTATTCGTAAAAATGGGAGGCACAATTTTTGGACCTACAATAAAAAAAAATTATTTATTACAAAACATTTTATAATGCAAATTGTTCATTTTAAGAAGGAAAATTACAGTGGGAACAATTGATTTATATAAATGCAGTTAAACCTGAAATTTAATTAATTCATTTATTTCAATTACTGCTATTAACTGTTGTTAATAATAATCCAATAATTTATTTATTAATACTTAAACAAAAATGATATCGCACTTACCTGTTGTTCTAAAGCTACTAAATTCACTTGTGTATTACTACACCCTTCTCCATCATCCTCCATATACAATTCAGTCTGTCCTAAAGGTTCATTAATTAAAGCTAAAGCTGCAGCTAATGAATCAATGTGGGTTTGTGAGGCTCCTTCACATGCTTTCGCACGTTCTACTGCAGTCAACCCGCATGATATTTGAGCAACCACTTGGTAGTATACTAAATTGTAAAGCATTTTTACCACAGTAGTAAAATAAGCTGAAACAAGAAACATTGAGTCAATGATGATAGAGAAGATCATTGATCTTACAGAATAAAGAAATTTTAGGAAATCAGGGTCATTGTGGTTCACTATATTAAAAAAACTTACTTTGATCTAAATGTAGAGGTAGCAATAAAATAAACTGCAATAAAAGTGCAATTGAATCGCTTAATAGCACTGGAACACTTCTTTCAATTGGACCTATCGCTTCTGTCTGAAGAAAACCACATAACTGCCAGAACATCAAGCAGACAGGCCATAGAACTAAAACACGTGCATGAACCGCCAGCACATGGAGAAGTGGAACTGAAAATACATTAATCATAAAAAACAATTATATGGTAAAAGTTATAGGTTATCCTGAATAGTATGTCCAAGTATATATTACATGCTAACCTAGACAATACCTTGGTATTAGTAAGTCTATCCTGTAAGATTTCAAACAGATCTAGTATGTAACAAATTTACCACTAAATGTCTCCCTACTATTAATACTCAATTGTTAAGTTAAATGATTAAATACCTATACAATCTCTTTTTGGCAATAATGGATTGGGAGGCTCTCCTGTAAGCGTAACTAAATTTCCTCCTCTTTGTACCAATTCCACTTCCAAATTAGTACGTGCTATACTTGTCACAAACAGAAACAAACTTTGATGGGAAGGTTTATCTGTTTTAGGTTTAAACATTGGTTTTAAATGTGTGCTACTGGTCATATCTTCCATTGCTTTCCTCATTGCTTCTGATAAGTTTGAAGTACTCTAAAAAGAAAATACACTTAACTTCAAACAATTTTTATTATTCTTATTACTTACAGGTGTTTGTTCATTTTCCCTTAAGAAATTACTAACTTCATTTAATATATCTCTCATATTGGAAGGTCGCGATCGTACCATTTGTGAACAATCACCTAATTGGGGAGAGAGAGGCAGAACTGAATTTGCCAATTGTCGACATAGCGGACACAAATATTCCCCCCTAGAATTATCACAATGAATAAAAATGAATTGAATAAAATATTCCTGCGATGTTTTAACTTACTTGTCAGGTGCTAAACTTTGTTGGCGTTGTTGTGATCTAAGAGAATACAAATATGCTTTAAGGCAATCTAAATGTAAATGGTGTCCGCATGTCTGGACATGTACACCACCTTCCCATCCTATATTTATTGACAATAACCAAGACTCCTAAAAAATTACGAAGGTTACAAACGTTAATTATCTGAGAAAATTAAAAAAAAAAGTAGACTATACATACTGGATCAAAATGTCTATTTAGTTCTTCACAACGTCTATCAAATTCTGCAGAGAGAGTGTCGTCTGTTCGTAAAGCGCTTCGTTCATCATCAGAAGTAGGTAATACAGATCTTTCTGGATTTGGGACTCTTCTCCGATGCCCCATTACGCTAGTAGCCTGTACTAATACCACAAGTCCCATTGGTTTATCTTCTGTGCTTGGAGAACTTTGATTGCATATTACGCAATCGTACTCTTGTTTTAATGGTTCGGATGTTTCAGTACTTTCGCCCCAGTCAGCACCTGAAAAAATTTAATCCAATTGAAGTGATACCAGTAAAAATTAAAGTATAAATGCAGCAACAAAATAACTGCCTCTTAAGGTTTGCACTGTTAGGCTATATTAACATTGGTTAAGTTCTTCTTGAATCAAATCTACTTTAAAAGATTAACATTTTGAAATTATGCTTCAGGTTTCAAACTTATGTACCAAGAATATTATATACACGTTTGAAAACGGCTCAAATAGAACTGAAACGGTAACAGTAAATAAAAAATGTGGTAAGACAAAATAATTTCATTGAATCTAAAAATTTTAGTTTCGATTAATCAATGCAATCAGTTTTTACACAATTAATAGTATCCTTCCTATATATTGTTGAATTCAGGTCAGTTATAAAAATACTCTTACTGTTAGTTTCTTGTTCTGTTTCCATTGCTGCTTCCATGAATTGTTTTTGCTTATTTGCAAACTCCTGCATTAATTTCTGTTGACGTTCCTTTGCTCTACGCCGCCTTTCCTCCCTCTCCTGATTCTCCCTTTGTTTTTGTTCTTCTTCTCCTTCCTCTTGTTTAGGCCATAATTTATTTCTTGTTTCTTCAATACAATCTCTGCATGTTTGATTCATCCGTGCAATTTTATCAAGCAATTTCGCCACATAAAAAATTCCATCACCAAGAGCGTCTGGATTTAATCTATCACTAGCCCCATCAAAATTGTAACTATCGGGTGTACCAGATAATTGAGAATGTAATTTTAAAAGAAGTGATATGATGCTTTCATTTACTTTTATAGTAAGGAGATTATTTGTGCTACCTTCAACACTTTGTCGTTGGCGATAGTATGGAGTGAGTTTTAACATGCCAGATCTAGTTCTTGCGAAGGATGAAGATGGTTTTGAAAAATGAGATCCACCTAATACTTGAATATCATTGACAGACATAGGAAGAGCCGGTTGGGAACTCCCAGAAGAGGCTACAATGAAAACATTTATAAAATGAAGCGATATAATAAGTAGTAAAAGTTTGTACTAATTGTGTTTTGTATAAATTTTGTTATATTAATTAAAATGTCAAAATAATAAACAGTTTGAGACAATTCTACAATGTGCATTAAGATGTAATATATTATTAAATGTTAATTCAAAATAAGGGTAAGTAAGTCGTATTGTTTTTATCACTTACTTGTGCTGGAACTAACAATGCTCATATCCGAAGGCAATGCTACGGCCAAAGATGGCTCTTCGGTAATACTACTACCTCCAGCATTTATAGATGGAGGAGGGGGTAGTGCACGAATTGGTTGCATATCAATTGATGTACTGGGATTTTCATTATACCGGTTATTAGCTGGCACTAAAACCATGATATTATTTTGTTGGGTACTTGTGCTTGGTGTACTCCAATCACTTTCTTCCAGCATTAATATTTCACCTAAAGATTCATCTGCTGGAGTTCCGGCCATATCCAATTCAGATGTTTCCCATTCTAATTCACCTAATAAAAGTTATAAATTTTAAAATGTTAAATTCTAGTAGAAAAATATTTGCTGGAAGCACACTTCAATGACTGGAACCCAATATACATTGTGATGTAAGAACCAAATGCTTCTAACATCAATAGGTATAAAAAGATTACTTACTATCGGAACTATAAGTAATAGGTGAAACTTCAGGTTCAGGACTTAATACTATTCGACCAATGACTGCACATAAATTCTCTGATAAACTATCTGTGGGAAACCAATTTGTTAAATCCATGTCATTGAGTTGCTTATGAGATTGTTGTGGGGCACTCGTACACATACTTGATGCCTATTAAAATTTTAATATTATATTAGGATCGATATGTTTAAAAAAAGCAACGTACCTCATCTATTCCAGATTCATTGATTTCAATTGCTTGTTCTAAAAGAAATACTATTAATGCCATAACATGTTCAGAAACTTGATTTTGAATTGCTTTAAATAAAACAACTAGAGTCACGGCATGAAAGACTCTTGAACGCAATATCATCCTTGGATCTTCATACGCGGGACCACATGAAGCTGGATTTCTAAACGGTGGCCATGGACTCGTCCCTGCTTTTAACTTATTTGCATGCCTTGCACTATAAAATAAAAATCTTGTTATATCTCCAGGGTTTATATTATCATCATTACTACTTACTAATCTGTGTAACGGTCCATACTAGTTTGAAAATCACGCCTATGAACCGCCCGTAATAAAACATGAATTGGATCATATTGCTGTTGCCAAACTTGTGCCTTAGGCACATACATCCCCTGCTGCATATTTCCTGTAGCTTCCAAAGCTGGTGCTCTATAGTCTGCAACTTCAGCTAACAAAGCTTCAAAATCACGACTTTGAGAAGTGCCACAACGTTCCGGCATTAACTCCATTAATTGAGAATGAGTTTTATCACTCATGCAAAGTAATGTGATCATTTCAAGACGATTTAAAGCTGTTTCAGAAAGACCTAAACAAACACAATTTACATACGGTAATTACTCCTTTTCATCATCTCTTACCTAAATTGGTTCTAACACTAACTAGTGTAGTTAAAAATGTAAGGAAGCTTTCTAACATTGGTGTGTCATGTTCCCCTTCGATGTAAGAATTCTGTGTAGCACGGAACGGTGCTAAACTCATCCATTCCTTCACATGGAATTTTTCGATGACTATATTCAAAAAAGATTCGGCGGGGATTCGAGTGCAGCAAATTTGCAAGAGATACAAATCCGCATCCACCATTGAATTGCAGAAGTTGCACTGGATATAAGTCATCGCTTGACCTTTGATTTGTAAACCGTTTCGGACCCATAATCCATTCAAAATCTCATAAAATGCTACCTGAAAACAAAAATATGTTTCAGGACACAGAAAATGGGGTGTACAAGTGGTCTAAATCACCTTAGATGGCATTATATTATTTCTATTATTTCTTTAAAAAAAGTACCTGAATGTTGTTTGAATTTGAGAATTTTCTTTAATTCTTAGAATGTTTTCAAAAATTATGTTTTAAAAATAATATAAGGAGCATACAGATAGATTAAAATTTATTAATTATTGATAGATATGTTCTGGATAATTTTGACTAATTACTTTACATTTTCATTATCTAATTTTAATTTTGAAAACATGAAGTACATATTTAATTCCAAAATGATATTAATGAACAATAACAAACAGCTTCCCACTCCACAGTACATACTTAATAAATAAATTGCAGTATCAGTTGCACTTCTTTTTATTAACAGATAGTATTTGTGTGTGTGTGTGTGTTTATTGAATAAAAATGCGGCTTTTTCTGTTAGTGATATTACTTACAATATGTACGTGCGTACAATCAATTAATATTTTTGCAATTTTGAGCATTACAATTAACGTAATAAAAATTGGGAAAGAAATAACAGAGATAATTTCAAATATTAAAAAGGAAGAAGAAATAATAAATAAAATTAATGGCACTAATCTACAACTTGAATATCTCTCAAAACAAATCGATTCAACCGGACTTAAATCATTTTCTCATTTAATAGAAAATATTCCTATCATATTACGTTCTGAAATACAAGTTAATGTGCTATCGGATTATATTATGAAGGTAAATGTAGCGCATAAAATGATGAGCTCATATTTGAAGCACTATAAAAAAATTGAAAAAAGTACACTTTTGGATTTTGCAAGTAATGTTGTTTCACATGATGAACATTCAGTTGAAATGCTTTTGGAACAGTTACATAGATTTTTAATTCCTACACGAATTGGAATAACTGATAGTGATTTTATAAAAGTTTTCAATAAAATTACAAAGGTAAGTGTATAATATTTAAATACACTTTACACTGTTTCAACAATTTTGGCCTCTACTTGATAAAAATTCATGTTCACAATAAAACAAAACAAATTTATTTTATTAGAAATTTTCGTTTTATTTGACAAAAGAAAGCTAAACTACGACACATGTGTCTTGTAATTTAAAAATGCGAGTGAAAATTTCTAACAAAATTTTGCTTCATTGTGCACTTTACTACAATCTGGTTATAAGCATGCGGGATTTAATTCACATGATTAAAAGGCCTAGTAGGGGAAAAGTATCTTCATGAATTTTATTAACACTGTTATCTCTCTTTGGGGTTTTTCAATTTTATCCAATGAGTTAAAAGGAAACAGTGTTTCCTGTTAAGTGATTACTTAAAATGATATATAACAAGGGATATATAGGGGGCAATGAGTCTTTTTATCCCATAGACATATAATTGAAGGTCTACAATTTAAAATTACTTAAATCATAATTGATCACTAGGATCTAATTTAAGTAAAAATCAAAAACTTAAATTGTATATTACTTGAATCAAGATAAAAGTTGAGTTCCAAATATTATATACAATTGTAACATTAACATGCAACATTTAGCGATAGAATTTTTATATTTAGAGCATGAAAACAACATAAAGATAAAATTTGATTTTTTCCTCAGTTATAAAGGAATTTTCTAAATTTGAAAATTAAAAAGTGCAGGGTACCATCATAAAATCTTCAGATTAGAGTTATATACTTTATTTTCAAGGAATCTACTTTGGATCAAGTTTTTAGCTGATTAATCACTGATTCGGGGTATTTCCTTTGTTTCAACTTTTATCCTGTATATGACTAATCCGCATATATGACTTTCTTTCATATATGTTGAAGAGGCAAGGTCATTCCTCCTCTTAACAGAAGAGGTGAATCCCCCCCACGCGAACATTCTAAACACGCGAAACGACCGCCATTCCCGCGCGCGCTTTACAACTCGCACCTTCATTTAGTCATTAAATGTAACAGCCTAGTGAAAATGCGGATATTTCAATTCACCATTTTTATTTCGTTATGTATATCTGTCTCCCCTCTCCTCCTAACAACAATTTTCCAAATAGTTGGTATTGCAAAAGACATCAGTTCAATTATCAAAATTGGTGAAATGATTTACCAAGACCAAAGAGAAATGGTACTTCTGGATAAAATGGATGTAACAAACCGGAAAATTGAAAAAGTTGCTAATCAAATTGATTCACTTGGATTGGATGTAGCCGGAGCTCTATTACGAAATATTCCTGCGAATGTGCGGTTTGAATTAAAAACAAATGATTTGATGAATTATATATCTCGCATTAATATAAGCTATAAAAAAATGGGATTTTATTTGGCTAATCGTTCGGCTATTGAAAAAGCTACACTCGAAGATTTTGCAAGAAGTGTAATCTCACATAATTCAGATTCAATTCAGTTTCTTCTGGAGCACATAAATAATTATGTTGTACCTTTAGATATCGGTTTAAGCGATACTAGTATATTGAAAGTATTAGAAAATTTGCTAGCGGTAAGTAAATTATAACACCTGCTTACATACACATACAGTATGTAATTAGGTTGTATATTAAAATATATCTTCCATACATAATTAACTTTGACACAGAATATAATGCCGGGTTTCCACTAAAGTGAACAAAACATTTTCCCATCTCGAGTTGGTACATCAAAGGAAAACAAATTTGTTCAACTTTTTTTGTCGGTTTGGCTGGAACTGCTTTTTTCAACTGTTGCTTTAGTGGAAATCCGGCATAAGATTTATCATTTTTTTGATAAAAAGCAATGAAAACTTTTAACCCTACCTACTTCTAATGCCAATGCACTAGGTTAGTGGGATGCAAAGATGTTCAATGATAAGAGTGTAAAGAAGGGCAGTGTAAAATGGTATAATTCAATCTTTTCTTTCTGAAATGCATAAGCTTATGCTGCCACTAAAACTTACTGGAAATCTAAAAATATACAGAACATGTTAAGTTTCAGTTTACACAAAATATATTTGTGATATCAGGTATAACTGGAACAAATCAATTATGCTATTTTATACTATTCTCTATCTAAAAACTTCTCTTATTTACAATAGCGAAATCTAGCAAATAGATATGTTTAGACTTATCAGATAGTTTTCATAACAAAGTTTTTTTGGAGGAGAAATCATTGCCCTTTTGAAGGAGGCTATTGTTTATCATGTTTACCAGTTCAGATGATATCATATAGGCTTGAAATATTATGTTGCCTATGCATTAAAATGAACACGCATGTATTAAAATAATAAGAGAAAGAAATAAAATCTCTGAAACAATATACAAGCAAAAAACAATAAGATGAACTCAGGGTATGGAGATCATAGGTTACAATTTAATTAATTTAATTTCCTAGTTCAGTCACCTTGAAAACAAGTTAAGTATTAACAATTATCAGCATTAAATTGCATCACATATATAAATAAGATGTATTTTTAAAAGATTTATAATAAAAATAAGTGAATCGATATAATTTTGTCCAGTCTCCGAAATCCATGTTTCGTACACATTTTGGCTACCAAGGACGAGTAACAGTCGTGATAATTTTTTGTATAAGCATATCCAATTATTTTTGCATTATAATAATTTTTACTGATACATATTTATACTTTTAAAAACATTTGATTTTTTTTAATGGCTTCTCAAAATTTAATTAGGGATATAATATTTTCATTATAAACCCAGAATAAAAACAACTGCGAAATAAAAAGATATTTTTCATATATGTATATATTTAGTTCACATTTAAGTACATGGCATTTATTTAAAAGTGATAGAGTAGTGACGCATTCATTGCAAAATTTTGAATAAAATTTGGATCTGGTAGAAAAGAATGAGTCATGAACTTGATAATTGAAGAAATTTGATAATTAGCAAGATACCAAGAAATGATAATTATTAGAAATTTTGATGCTAATGAGTAATCTATGTTGTTGACCTTATTTTTTTGTGCATAAAATCAAATAAAAGCTATAGAAGGTTTTTGTAAAATGATCCCTTATTGATAAAATTTGAATACCTTTGTATTATTTTATATATATTCTTATAACTGTATTTACCGAGATTCATACTTTAATAATATTTTGGTTTGTAGCTAATTTAATTAAAACTTATCTTTAGTTTTAAAATAAACGCTGCAATATATATATATATATATATATATATTCTTGCTGTTAATAATGATCAAAAGTCATGTGCAAATATGCACAGTCAAAGTTAAAACAATATTTTTCTTAGAAAATGTTATATGAGCTGGGTCTTTGTAATTCAATCATAAATTTACACCAATTTTTATCCTTTGTGAGTTAATGAATTGTGCTTGTGATATCAAAGATCATATTTCACCTTAAGAAAACAAACTTATGCTTTCATTGCATGATAAGAAGCATTTAAGAAAAGAGATGCTTGTTAATTTTAAACTTTAGACTAAAGGCAAATTTACACATCTCAAGTATCCAAAGCATGTTATAAAGGCTATTGCAGGGTAAGAAAAGTGATTTGGACCATGAAACAAATTCTAATCTTACAGGTACATTAATGCTGACCAACACAATAGAAATTGGAAGCACCAGAAATTATACTTTGGATTCGTTAATTTAATATTTGCAAAAATAAGATGTAAATTTAAAGAATAAATCAATTTTCTTAGTATCTTTACCAAGAAAGATATATGTTTTATAAAACCAGATATTAATGTAATAAAAATAGGCTGTTGCTAACTAAATGCATAAACAAAATGTTATTGTAACTCTAACATTTCTTATTGTAAATCTACATTTATAGTGAAGAATTATAGTTGCTCTTGTTGGCAGCATTGATCTTGCTTATTATTTTTAGTTCACAGATTTAATAATTATCTCGCATAATCTGTTAAATAATCTACTTTCTTAATGAAAAATCATAAATCAATGCCTTATGTTTTATGGGATACAATGTTTCCATTTTTTTTTAAAGAATTTTATAAATTTAACCTCAATATTATTTTCTAAATTAATTTTTCTCTTTTACACAAAATTTATTGCTAAAATCTTCTGTCTTATTCATACAATTACGACAATAATAAAGCTTTTTCCCCCTTCAACTGAAATAGTTTATTATTAATTTAGATTTTTATTTGTAGGATCCAAAAGCTACAGCAATATGTGATATGAACAGTTCACCTCAACAAACTTTGATGAATTTCTACAATACAATTCTTTTGACGGAATTAAAAGGATATTCTATGGTACAATTTTCTTATATGATTTTAAAAGAACACAATAAAGGTAATTTTACTGCAGAGATTGAAATTATGCAAAAAAACTTCAATGAAAGGGCGCAAAGATCTCTCAAAGTAATTTCTGATGCTTTAAAAACTGCACCTAGAAAATATTGGAGGTGTGATCCCAAAACTTTCATTAAAGGTAATGTATAAATAATTTCATAACTTGTAATGTGTCAATGCAAAAAGGCTAAATATAAAAGTCAAGTATTAACAAGAGAAAGAAATTCATGGATGGTTTTATATAGAAGAAATCGAGATGCAAAAATCTCCCGAACTGTTAAATTGGCAATAAGGTCTTACTAATTGAAGGAAGGTGTTCTTTTTCCACACTTTTGTGTCAATCATAATCTCCAAGTCGAGTTTTATTGTAATAAAAGTAATAATGGATTACCGGCCATAAGCACAATTGTGGCACGTATTAAGCTAATTTATTGGATCAAATTAAATATATAAGGTGTCTATATTAAAAATTAACTTTAGTTTGATGAATAATCTATTTTAGGTCAAAATTATATTGAGTTAACTGAATTGCTGCAAGGATATATAGAAAACGAAGTAGATTTAAATCGTGAAGGGACCTGTTTCCAAACATGTGCTGAACAATCATACACAAAAAGCAATGGGTGTTATATGGGGCAATTTTGCCAACATCAACGTAAATGTAATGGGAAGATTATAAATTGCAAATACATTTATAAGGATATGTCAGTTTGCCTCAGTGTACGACAAAGTTTTTATACACATAGCACTTGATAATATATTGTGTTTTAGAAACCAAATTCAGGAAAAAGGTATGATTATGTACAATATGATAATGGAAGAGTATTAGGAAACAAGCAAGAATGTTATACCGTTAGAGCAGAGAGTTGGTGGAGATGGTTGTTTTGGCATTGCTCTTATTGTATGTGTTTGTGCGATGAACAAGGCACCAATTCAGATCGGTACTTCAATTTAAGACCAACACTTTCAAACGTAACAAAAAATATGTAAGTAGATTAATCTATTTAAAATTTTTACAAACCATCAAAAGATCAACCTCTCCATTTATCAATTAACTACTAAATTTAATATTTTTAGGGTAATTACAGGTGCTCGATTTGTAAAACACAATCGAATAATCCATATACAAATACAAGAAGGTAAATTAGGTAAAAATGCTGAAATAGATCCGACGACTTTAAATTGGGTGCCTGTTGATAACTATATGCTTACCGGAAAGGGTATCAAAGAAAAAGTAGATTATCACATCTTAGCTTGGGAAAAGAGAGCTTTGGATTTAGATGAATTAATCGCACAAAAGCAAAATGAAATCCTCACAGGTATGTAGTTGATCAAAAATGAAAACAACGTATAAAACATATTTGAATTTTTCAGGCGTTCGATTCAAAATAGTGGGAGGTCATTTAAATTTAGAGATACTCTTAACTCCTTATAATTATAAGACTGGAGAATTGAAATATACAATGAGCCATTGGTTAGATAATTTAATTTCCCCAAGGTAAACACTTTATATTGAAAATGTTTCATAAGATAAAATGCAATCAAATAATTCATTTAGAAAGTGGAAAATGGTATTAGTTTGTGTTGGTAAGTTGACAATTTGTTGGTGTTTAAAGATGTAACTTATTTGCATACCATTTTTATCAAAATATGGATAAAGAGCCAGGGTCTGTCTTGCTCCACATCTGCATTTCATAATGTATGTATCATCTTTGTGTCATAATTTAATAGATGGAAATCTTTACAACAAAATATTTTAAAAATCAGTAGTGTAAGAAAAATAAACTAAAATTGATTTTAATTTTTTAGAAGGAAGATAATTTTAGATAACAGTGATGTTCCAACAAAAGTTAAATCTCCGAACGTTCCAGATTCAAGAAATGGAGATTATATCGAATTTACCCATACGAGTTTTGATGCAGATGTAGCTCAAAACACGATCCCGTTCATTGATAGTCAAAATGTGGAAACCAATGTTCCCCTTCCCCTCTCAGGGCTTGGTATCTATCACAAAGGTGTTAACTCATTTGGAGGCTTCATTGGTTTAAATATTTTTACTTATGACTTTAGCGAAATTGTTAACGCTGATGTGGTCGAGGCCGCCAAATAAAATGTGATATTAAATTTAAAATTTGACTGTTTCATATTGTAAGAGTTATTACTTAAATAAAATAAGTTAAATATATGGCTTGTTTATGATAATTATTATAATAAATATGAGAAAATTGTAAGATCATAAAAATGACTGATTAAATAAAATTTCCAATATAAGCCGTTTTTTACATATTTACTGTTATACAGACGAAGATACAAAATTTGGAATTTTTCACATATTTATTGTACCCCCACATTTTAATCATCAAATTCATATTTAATTATTGGATAGATAAAAAAAAATTATGTGTAAATAATTTTTGCAATCCTGTTTTTATCTTTATGAAAAAGGAAATGCTAACCAATTAAGTTCAAAACATGTGCAATGAATTTTTGATCAAGAGTAAATTATTCTGTTAAAAGCAAGGTCAGACTTTCATATTCTTTCTTGAAAATTTTCAAAAGTTTGGCGGGGAATTAACGAATTTCTAAATACTTACATTCTCATTGATTACTCATAAAGGAATTAAATTAACCATCGGCTTTTTGTATTCAGGTTAAGAAAGTAGGTTACTCATTATGTAATAATTGTCCGTATTAAGAAAGGAAGAGCAATTGGAAAATGTCAAACTGGCACTCAATAGTATATGATAATTTAGGTTTTTCTAAATGTAATTAATTTAAAATTTGTTGTATAATGGCAATGAACCAGAGTGGGTTCAATAAACAATGGCCACACATCATTAACATGCAGTAAAAGCTTTCAAATGTACAGTATTAAAAAGTGAAACTCGTGGGTGGTACTGACATAAAATCAAAATAGAAAATTAGTAAAAATTATATCCTTTTTTCACTTCCTTAAGTTTAATAATAAGACAGTTAATGGAGGAACATAATTGCAGAACCATGTGAATGTGAAAAAATGGCTTTTACTTTTGTTAGATCAAATTTGGAATATAATTGTGAATTCAAATTATCTTGCTCTTGAATTCTAGAATCGAATATGAAATTGATATAACTCTTTTTTTACAAAACGAAATTATGAGAATTTTATCTTTTTTCTTTCAGGTACATATTTAGTTTAGTAGTTTGCACACACACTATGCACAACTTTTATGGAAAATGTGCCAAAATTATTACTTTTTTTCATAAACAAGTCGACTTGTTACATTTGAGATTATAGGAGGAAACAAGATGAAATTTAAACTGATGGCATGAGAAGAGAAAAACTGTTCAATGTAAGAAGAGGTGAGTTGAACCGTTGAAAATTAGGAAATTGGTTTGATTTTTTATTTAATTGACCCACTAGCAGCATTGGTTATTGACGTAATCTATCTCTTAATTATTGAATTCCTTGTGTTTCTTCCTATCTTATCTAGAGATAGAAAACCCGGGAGCCCGTGCCACGAGGCCGGCGAAATTAGCTTGTTAGAATAGGATGTGTATACAACAATTAAGCCAATAACAATAATAATACCACTTACTACAATAAATAATCTTACAAGGAAAAACGATTAAAAGTAGGTGACCTTAAAGAAGACAAATTTCTTTGCTAAAGATTTTTATAATATTTAGGAGGAACTACAGGTGATTTTCCTAAATGATGTTTGTTCAAAAAGGATGATACATAGATATCAGAAGAATCTTACGTGTCATATATCATAATCAAGCAGTACAGTACTTCTATATTTTATTTAGTCAATTTAATCTTATTGAATAATAACAGAAAAGTGAAAATGTGCAGAATATAATAATCAAATTTGAAAATGCATGTTTGGGTGCATAATATCAACCAATTAAAAAAAATTGGTCGCGTTTGCAAATAATTGACCTCAATCTTTGCACAAATCATACTCTCAATAACAAAAGATGAAAAAAGTGTTTAGATGAATCATATTAAGTATCATGCCGGTGCTTGATCAAAACGATTATTCCTCGAAAACCAGTTTTTTTTTTATAAACCTGCTTATTGTCCAACGAACCCTTTTCGATCTGAATCATTAAAACCCATATGTCCATTGTCGGTTTAGCGGGATTGTTGACGTCACAAAAACGTCCCATTAATTTTATTAAACGAGCGCATGCGCCCCCCACACGACATTCACTTCCCATAATAATAAAATAAATGCTCGATCAACAGTTTAGTTCTTACTGTTGTGATTTGCATACGTACAATTTGGATTTTTATTATTTATTAAACAGGTGATTGAATTTGTTACATAAAAAAAGAAATTAAAAGCACAAAGAGAGATGTGTTTGTAAACAAAGGAGGGGTCATCACGTAGCAGACTTTCTCAAAGTGATAAGAGCCTGAACAGGAAGACGTATCGTTTATCTCTCCTTGTGTTTTTTATTTTGTACAAATAATAAATGATCTGGTTATCATTCGCAGTTTTGATTACATACGTCCTATTATTGGCGCGCGCGCGAGTTTAATTTCGCGAAACATACACAGCTGTCCTCCAAATATGTCAATATACATCTCACATTTCGAAGTACTGGAAGGCTATTATTACTGTGTTTTAATATTGTAATTTATGCGGAAATATAATGTTTAGTTTATTTAAAAGCAAATCAAAACAATTTTTTAAATCGCATTCTCAATTATTAATTAGCACTATTCTATTCTAATCTCTTCTAACAAAGATTAACAAAAAATTACTGTTTTGTGATAAAAATTACTCAATATAATTACAAATAATTTTTTTCTGTTTTTTTTCAATACTAGAAAAAATCATTAAATGAGGGTCTTTTGAATTATAACACAAGGGTTGCATTTAGAAGTTAAACAAGTTTGCGAAAACGAGGACTGGCTAAAGTAAAACGCTCCATGTTACATCAAAATCATTTTCAGAGTTTCCAAAATTAAGCAATACTTGTAGGGATAACCATTGAAAAGTATTAAAAATTATTACTTTTTTGGAATAAAAATTTATGGTTAAGATAAGCTGCTAAAATTTTCGTGCGTTGATAATGTTTAGCGTTATTTATTGTTTTTCTAAGTAATTAAAAATAAATGAAACATTGTATTCGCAAACAAATTGTATTTGCTTTGTAATGGTCCACATGGGCGGTCAAAACAAACCGCCAATTGTCTGCCACATTACAAATCTTTTTTTTTCTTTCTTGATTTTCGCCAGAGGTCGGGTGAATTACCAAAAGGGAAAAAAAACTATTTGATAAAGTAACCAAGGAACTAATATATTCCAAACAATCTTCAGATATGATTTACTAATTTGGCGAAAAAAGTAAATAAATCACAAGTAATATTTTACACACATGCGTGATTAGTTCACGCACATGCCGGTCAAAAGCGAACATCCTTTATTTTTACTAAAAGTTCCTTCTAACATATACACCTCTCCATATTTCTTATTAGATTTGCAAAATTGAGTCATTTTGAAGAGTTAGCGCATATAAAATGAGTCTTTTCAAAAGAAGCATTCTCAAAAAATTTTCAATTTTAGTATAGAATTGTAAATTTAAAAAATGAAAATAGGAAAAACGCTTCATCTAATATAAATATAGGTAAACAGGAGATATACGTTTGAACTTGGTTAGAAATTGATAAGAAATCAGGAAGCCGGAGGCGTGCGGTTTGCGTACTCATAATCTACAAGATAAGTCTTCATAAAAATTATGTTTTATAATTGATAAAATAAAGCAAACTTTAAAAAGTGCAACCTTCTAATCAAAACAAAAGTGAATCACATCTAATTAAAATATCAGAATTATGTAAATTACTGATAAAAATCATTTTAAACATTCTTAAAGAGTGACCGAGTAAAACAATTTACGAAAGATTGGAATTTAATAATATACATAAAAATTTCTCTGTAAAACGTGATAAAGAAGAATGCAAAATAATTTAATTTTGAAGAAATTTATCGCCCTTATCCACTAGTAAGCAAGACACGCTATAATTAGGCTACCGAGGTAGTTTAAAGTACGTTGTTCAAATCCCTAATACGCGAAATAGCTTTCTAATTAGTAATGATCAAGTTTTTTTTATCAAAGTAATACATTACAAAATTGCCAAAATAATTTACGATTCTCTGACGTGGCCCGAACCAAATGATGTAAAATGAGCGTGCACCGGGGCATGTTACAAATACAAATAAAATGTAATAATACGATTCCAGATTTAAAAAATTCTGCTGCGAATGTTAATTACAAATAATGTCCTTGAACGAATTCCAGTTAAAATCGCGACAAGAGACAATTATCTTATTTATAAAACAGATTAACATTTCTCCTCGCACCTTCCACTTAAAAAATGTTATAGCTTACTCATTAAAATTTTATCTAAATAAACATTTTTTTGTATAAATAAGCATGTCAAGCATTAGTCGGACGTTTTTTTGCAAAATGTAATTAACCAAGACAAAGGATGCAAATTGTGAAATAGTTTTCATACATTTTCTCTTTTTTAAGATGACGGATTGTTTATGAAAAAAACTTTTTACTGTGCAACTTCCTTGTGATCAGGATAATGAATGAATTTATTTTATACTGTAGTATTCATCAAAGAAGTTGGCCCTGAAAGAAATTTTTGACTTTTTGTAGAGTATTATTGGTGTTCGATTTTTTTAAATTTGTTTTCTTTTCTTTGCAGTTTATAATGTATTTGTAAGCCAAAATGGCTCCAAAAATACTACTATTGTTTTTTACTGTGATTGGCTCAAATGTAGCATTCAATCAAACAAACGAACTACTTTTGATAGATGAATTTAAAAGTGATTTTAAAGTGCTCAACAATGAACTCTGGCAATCTTTAGAAGATAACAATGAGATATCTAAAGGTAGTGATGGACAGGAATTGCAAATAATTTCAAAATTTCAGAAATTTGGAGACATTTTAGAAAAGGTAAATTTCAAAATATTGAGTTTTGGAAAATTTTGACAAAATAAATATTCTTTTCCTAGGGATTCTACTAAATGAATTTCATTGGTTCAAAATTCTATTACAAGAAAAAGAGTTTTAAAACAGTTTCTTTTTTTCTATAAAAAAAAAACTGTTCTAAAACTCTTTTTCTTGTAAATTAAAATGGTTGTATTATTTTCAGTCATTTCCTCATGATATAACTTATGGTTTATCAGTGTTAGAGAGTTCATATGCCTGGTCAAAAGCTTATAGTGAATTAAGATCAATTTATGCTTTATATGAAAGTTTTCGGAGATTCCAAGAACAGCAAACTGGTAAAGGGAGGCTTCCTTCACCCAGACAAGCATGGCTTGATTTAGCCGAGACCATTTTACATGATTCTAAATCTTCGGTTTACAAAACAAGCCTAAAACTGTTTGATATTATCAAAAATGAGGATTTGTTTAAGAATTCTCTGAAGGTAAGAAACTTCAAAATAAAGAATTAAGTTCATTGAGAGATGCATACTTATAAGTTAACTATTAATATCCTTTCATTTTAGGAAGTTGAAATTGACAATCTTTGCAATATAAGGGAATCCCCTCAACAAATAATGCTCAATTTATATAACACAGTTATTTTAACTGAATTGAAAGGCTATATGATGGCACAATTTGCGTATATGCTGCAAAAATTATTTGAAAAAGGTAAATTGAAGGTAAATAATAGTATAAAGCACCATACGATTTTTTTTTTTTTTTTTTTTCTAGAACCAAACGTACATATTGAAAGGATAGATCTACAAGAGAAATATGAATTACGAGGAAAAGAAATTGTTAAAAAGGCATTAGAGACTATGAAGAAAGCCTCAAAGCAATATTGGAAATGTGATCCACAACGTTTTACGAAAAGTAAGTGTAAATAATTATTTGCTCATACAAAAATGATTAAAAACATTACTTCAATTTAAATATTTTATCAATGGTTTTATTATTGTTGTGAGGGTTAGAGTACCAAAACTGATTTCTGTTTACAGATGAAAATTACATTGAGATAACTGAATTGCTACAAGGGTACATTCAAAATGAAGTTGATTTAAATCCAGAAGGTACTTGCATGGAAAATTGCGGGTATTATACATATACAAAAAGTCATAGCTGCTATAAAAATTTATACTGCCGTGAACAACGAAGATGCAATGGGAAAATTATTAACTGCCGCTTCCTAGATTCCGATGCTTGGGTCTGCCCTTCGGTAAGTAAAAATTGACCTTTCAAACTACAACTTCCTCATAGTCATTGATGAACATTGCACACTATTTCTAAATGTAGGACAACAAAACACTGGCCTTGAATAAACATAAGTAGTCATTAATAAGATAATTGCTGCTACTTTTATTATCAATTTTTTTTCAGACTTCTGGAAATCGCCGTTATCAATATGTTGAATACGAAAATGGAAAAATATTAGGTAGGAAACAAGAATGTCGCACAACTAAAGTAGACAGTTGGTGGCGTTGGTTATTCTGGCATTGTTCATACTGTGTGTGCATATGTGATGAACAAGGCATTAATTCTGATAGATACTTCAATATGCGTTCTTCCATCTCAAATACACAAGATAATAAGTGAGTTAAAATTAGTTTAAAAAATTTCAGTTCCAATATTGATTAATTAAAATGTATCTTGTAATATTTTTTAGAGTTGTTACTGGATTAAGATTTGTTCGAAGAAATCGAATAATTCACATACAAATACAAGAAGGAAAATTGCAACCAAGAGGCAAAATCGATTTAAATACTGTCCGATGGGTTCCAGTAGAAAACTACAAACTTACAGATAGGAATATCTACAGTGGACAAGATTTTCACACTTTAACATGGGAAAGTCGAGCTTTGGATTTAGATGATTTAACCGCACCTTCAAGTCATCTTTTGACAGGTATGACAAAATAATCATTAATGCCTTGCTTCAAACTTATATTTATAAATTCATCATATTTTTTTTGTTCCCAGTCCATTTTATTTGAACAAAACATTGTGTTAAAACACTCATTACAATAATTGCCCTCAATAACTACAGAATTTTCATTATTGAAATATTTCAGTAAATTATTCATTCTTCTAACTGCATGATGTTTTATTAGAAAACAAAACTTTTTTAATAATTATTGTACTAGTAAAAAGTTTTTGATGAAAACTAATGAAATTTTATTTGCAGGTGTTAGATTTAAAATGATTGGTGCTCATCTAAACTTTGAAACTCACTTCACTCCATTTAATTATTCATCGGGAAAATTGCAATTTGCTAAAGGATTCTGGCATGATAACAGCAATACGGATGCGGCCCAATTCAACCCAAGGTATGCCCTACTCATTAAACTGTTTATGTATTTTGCCTTTTATTAATTTCTCACCTTACTTTCTAGTGTGGGTTTGTACAAACCAATTCGTTTGTGAGTATAACTTAAGGGTTCTTATCTTAACAAAAACATATTAACCCTTTTTTTAAAAGCATGTTTGAAGTTATCAATGGGTTTAATTAAATAACCAAGACACTAGGTGGTAGAAAAAACAATTTAATTTTTAGAGTAATTTCTAATTGGATGAGGTTAGAGTTGTAATTTTTATATTCAATTCTAGTGTAATTTTATTAGACTTTACAAATTTACATCAATGAAAACTATACGAATTCACATATGGACTTAATTTTTGATTAATAATTTTTACACAATTATTCTGAGGGTTAAAGAAAGCTAAACCTCCATAAAATTTTGAATATGTAAACATTTTTTATCAGTGTTAATTTATATAGAACATTATTTATTAAAAAAGAAATTGTCATTTTTATTGTTTTTGTGCAGATTAGATTAGGGTGGAGGTTTATTAGAAATATATAAATGAGATAACTCGATTTAACATTTTTTACTAACATCTTGCTTTTATTACAGAAAAAAATTGAATTTGGAAAATAAAAACATCCCGATTCATACTACCCGACCTTCAGTCATCGATTCAAAAAGCGATCAATACATTGAATTCACACATACAAGTTTGGAATCTGATGTTGCTCAAACAACTGTACCGTTTATTGATATTCAACCAGTTGAAAGTGCTGAAGCTGCACCACTTGCAGGAGCAGGAATCTACCATAAAGGATATTCTAACTTTGGAGGATTTATTGGTTTGAAAACTATTGGATTTGACTCAACACCATTGATACAAAATGCAATGAAATTATGAGCAAATTCTGTTTAATAAATTTTGTTAGTTATGTTCCATTGTGATATTGTAATCTAGTGGATTATTATAAAATCCAGTTATTTTGTATGTTTAGGCTTCAAAATTGTATCTTACTTTTACCAAATAAATTTTTTAATGTAAAAAAGTTTTCCTCTTTTTTAAGTACTCACATAAAATATGGTTTAAATGAAATGTAATCAAATATCTAAATATTCTATTTTGCAGGAAAAGAAAAACAATTTCCAATTTAGAAATGAGATGACAAAAATAAATTGAATCAGGCCGAACTTTACAGATTTAAAAATAAGAAATTTTGTACTTATCCTTCTTGCTTCAAGTTACATCTTACCTCCTCCTCTACTTCTATCATTTTCTTGTCCACATTTACTTATATGCCAGCTGTGATAAGACCAAAATTGAGGATTTTCATTCTTGCAATATGTGACTTTTTTTGACAATTTTTATAGGAAAAAAAGTGCGTGTCTGATTTAACTTCTACCTTCTATATTCACTTATATCTCAGACTCAGAGTAAAATATCCAAAGATTGTGAAGAATCAATTAGCACCACTTCACCAGAATTAAGGCAAATAGCCGAAAATGTAAGTTTGAAAAACTTCACACAAATAATTTGTTTGCCAAGATTATTTAATTGTCATTGCAGCTTGATTTTAATTTTTATTTAGAGTGGAGTTTAAGGTGTCACTGCAGGATAAGACTCAAGGTGAAACGGATATAAATATAAATTTTTCTGTAATGGGGATATGCATTGATAAACTTCCTTCTCTAAATACAAAAAGCCATATTGTTCTAGCTAATTATAAAACCAATTACAGAGTAGAAGAAAATTCTAAATATTAATTTCTTTCTTTCAAATTTACAACTGCATCATTCGAAATGTAAATATAAAGGCTAACTTTAAGCGGCAACAACTTATCACCTTTCAAATATAACTTAAGTAGAATATTTGCTTTGATGAAATTTGAAAAAAAAAGTAACGTGAAATAGTAGATAAAAATAAAATCCTACCTGGACTCGAAGAGGATGCATCATCAAAAGATGCAAGGTCTCTGTTGAAGGCAAAACCTCATTCAATCCAATGCACTGCTTTGCAACTGCCTGACATAAAAACACAGCCAAATATCGATGTAATGGAAGATGAAAAGACACTTGAAGACTATCGCTCTAAAAGATTAAAGAAAACATTTTATTAGATCAATATGTAAAAAAATTAAACTGTTTATTTTACATCTTTATTTAAATATAACAGGCAACTCTGTTTACTTTTATGAAATAAACTTTATACTTACAACATTGGGACTGGTGTAATTAATTGCATCAAGCCATTCTTGAAGAGCAGCTAAACACGATGTTAAAACGCGCCTTGTAAGAGATGAAGTAGAGCTGTCAATAAGATGTGAAACTAGTGCCCACATGGGATACGCACTAGCTTCCAATTCAGCACTGAATGCAGCATAGTACGTGTTAGGTTCAAATTCAACATGTTGACTTAATTCACGTAAGTTAACATTCATTCCTATAATCAAATAATTATTTCGTTATTAATACAAACAGATTTCATAACAAGCTATAGGTAGATAAAACAACTACACAATCATTTTAACCTTAAAATTTTGTTACAAAAATATCTCTCAATAATGAAAAATTGACCAATTTAGAGACTAAACTTTTGAATGGTATTAAATTGTAATCCAAATAAAAATTGTAAATTATTATCGTATAAAAGTGTAAAATTTACCTTGAAACATTGACAGAAAAGTGAACCACATCTCTAATAATGAATCATCGGCCATAAACTTCAGTGCAACAGGTCGATGCGATAGAACATTGTTTAAATCAGATACCAACGGCCAGTAACAATGTTCTTTCATAACAGGTCTTCCACAGTCAACAACATAATGAAAATTTTTATCAGAATCTAAAAGATTTTTTTTTATTAGAGGGCTAGTCATTAAGACAGTCATTCATCATTTTTGAAATAATTTTAGAGAAAAATGAAAGTTTTTTAAATGGTACTTTCTACATACTAATTACTAAGCTAATTAGTAATATTTCAAAAATAATTTGAAAAAAATATTTTTTTTTTGCCAAACACTGATATCTAAGAATTCCTAAAAAAAGATAAGCAAATATTTTTAAATTAATAATAATTTGATCAATACAATTTAGTCTATTTTCATGTTCTATGTTTGTTTTAAGGACAAAGAAGAAATTAAATATTAATGCAATTTTCTTGCATCACAGCACATTTTTTTATCAATTAATTAAAATGATTACTCACCATGCAATGTATTCTGTATCAATATTTTGCTCATCATGTACTTCAGACTAACCACCATGACATGTAATAGATTAAGTTGTTCGGTCATTCGTAAAGCTAAACCTTCATTTGAGAATAGTTGCACACTAACATGCACGACGCGATTACTTAAAGTATCCGGATCCGCTGATCTTTCCAACATCATTGAGATTCTGCTATAATGTAACACGAAAGCCCTCGTTAAGGCCTCCTAAAAATAAATTATATTACTGTTTAAATCTACATTAAATGAATTATAGAATTCCAAATCATATTTTCAAGGTCAACATCTATTTACTTTTATATAAAAGAAAAAATTGTAAATCCTGAATAAATAAATTTCATGATTAATGCCATCGTGATAAAACGGCCTACAAAACTTAAAACACATTTGGTGATCTCAATTCACATGTGACGATATATTATTTGATATAGAGTTTTCTTGTTGGCATATTCAAATAAGTTACACATAGGACAAATCACTTCATGGAACAATGAGCTGCTCCATTTTTTGGAAACCTTCCGACAGTCAAAACTCTCTTCCCCTTTAAAAAAAATATAACCACCACTTTCTTTATTCACAACCTGAATAGCGCAGCATTATATGATAAGACTCCTCAAATAATTTTTGTTTTGAAACATATCTTCATATCACCTTGTGACACATTACTTTGACAGAAATTCCCAAATTACTTTTGGCAATTTAAATATAACTGTGAATGCAATAAATCGCCAAGATCATATTAAGATATCTACTTCAAGACAAAAACTATTTTAAGAGTCTTATCATACAATAAAGCACTTTCCAAGTTGCGAATTAAGAAAGCAATTACATATTTTTTTTTTAAGAAGGTGGAAAGTTTAGATTGTAGTTGGGTTTCCAGAGAATGGTTCTTCTAATTGTTCCATGAGGTGTCTCGTCCTATGTATAACTTATTTGAATATGCCAACAATAACTATAGCGTACAAATAAATCTGGCATCGCTTAGGTATCTAGATTACTTATTGCATTTTAGATTTGTAAGTTGTTTTATCGCCATGGTATTGCACTACGAAACATTTATTCACTTAAGATCTACAATTCCCTTTTATAAAAGAATGCTTAACAGAAATTAACAATGAAGAATATCAGAAATAAAATTACATTAAGAGAAGAAAAGTGATCCAATAAAGAATCAAGTAAAATTTTGCTAACTAAATAGTAAGTCTTATGATTAACATTGAAATATATTTCTTGGTGTAAATGAAATGGCAAAAATCCTAATTTAAATTTATTTAAAAATTCATTTCACCGTTCCTGCATCTTCCAATTAAATGATCTCATGGAAAAAAAAATTCGGACCATTTTCGAAGGAAGATGTATCTAGTTCAATTAAGGAGATCATCTAGGAACCCAAATTCACCCTCCACCTTTAAAGACTTTTGGTATCTTCATCAATGCACAAAAAACAACTATACCAATTCTCAATAATCCGCAAATTTTCATTTTTCACTTTTTTTTTTGATTAATTTGACTGGAATGTAAGTTAGTGTTTTTAAAGAGAAATTTAATTAGAACTTACCTTATAATCTGTGTCAGGCAACATATTCAATAAGAGACACACCACCTTCTGTGGAAATTCAAATTTAACTGTCCAAAAAACTAATTCCTCTAGAAACGTTCTATGGGATAGTTGTTCTTGCAATGAGGGACAGTCTTTGTATTCATCCATCGGTACTGGATTTGGTAATGATTTCAAGGCTTCCTCATAAATCCTACGAGATTCTGCTAGGTATTGGGCGTAATCGGATTCAGGTGGATTAGGCACTTCATTCAATACCCTGTACATCTAAAAATAAAAAACCAAATAATTTTAATTTAATAAATAAAAATTGTTACAGTAGTTACCTGTGGATTAGTAAGTGCAGTGGTCATAACTCTTCGCATCAATCCTCCCATATTATTAAAATCTAACAGCATTGTTATAAAAGCATCTGCATCATTTATGGCCCATTTATATGAATCGGGATTATTTCCCGTACTATTTTCCCTTAAATGTTGCACTAAACGTAGAATAATCCTGGGCATCATTGCTTGTGCAACACACATTAAATCTGATGGTGCTTTACCAGTATTCACAGATTTATTAGGACCATGTCTATCACAGAATCTGAAAGGAGAACAAACAAATTTTCATTGGGTCTACTCTGGAAAAAATGAGAACAGAAAAAGGTAAATGAAATTACTTTTTCTTAAATGATTTATTTGGTTAGTTCATGGGAGTTGTGCATGTTTTAGTTCCCTATTACTCGCTCTGTCTGAAAATATGGTGAACATTTAAAAACTATTCAAGATTAACAAACAATACCGTGGTCCGCACAAACTTTCTCGTAGAAAAATGTTTTGCATACAACATTACATTTCAACAATTGAAAAAGAATAGCGAGTAAGGATGCAACGAACACATGGTGCAAGTAGCGGGATGGATGCTACTCAATTAGGCAGAGCACATGGACAATACACATTCTAGACTTTTAGTATTTTTAAGTCGAATACAAAGTGCTGTGGGTAAAGTAGTTTTCCCGATCTATTAATGATTAATTTGCTATGTACATTATATATTAATATTAAAATCATGTTTATATAGAAAATTTGATCAAAATTGTTGGAGCAGTTTTTAAGATATCCGGTTTGGTTTCAAATATAACACACCCTTAATTTCTGAGAAATTTTCAGAACCAATTATAAATAATGTAAAACCCCTAGATTTTTAGTTTAGCCCTAAGAGCTGCAGACACACACACACACACACACACACATACACATTTTTGTAAAACTTATATTTTTGGGTTCAAGACAAAATTTTAAAATTCATAAAAAAATCAATATCAATTTTTTTCACAATCACAATACTTTCAGTAATCTACAGTTACTCGAAAGTAAAAATTGAGAAAAGTTTTCACCAGTAAAAAACAATTTAGACATGAAAGAAAGTCAATGTAATTTCCCTCGAAATATGAATGATAAAAAAAAAAGTTTCAAATACAAGTAATAGCTTGTACAATTTCTTACATTTCTATCTCTTATAAATGTTTTCATAGGATAAAAAATTGTACGACCTATGGTGACTCTAAACTGGAAATATTTGTAAATTGTTGAATTTTAATCAAATCAAAGCAACTAACAATTGAAGAGGAAAGTGGAAAGAGTTATAAAATTTTAAAAATTGTGAGACGTCCACGTTTTAATTCTTTTAAATGTAACAATTGAAAAAAATTTCAAACCATGTGGAATTTATGCCATTTATACAGAGTTAAATTGCTTCCGCGACCAGTTTTGCAGTTGTATTATTCTATCTTAGCACTAACTTAAAAATTGAAGAAATTTATTTTGTTTAATTTATAAATGTTTCATACATTCAATCAAAAATCAATTCAAAGTGTAATTTTTATTTCTTCATATTATTTAAATAAAAAGTAGCATTCTTTAATAAGGATTGCACATGTACAACATTCATTTATGAAACAACAAAATAAACATGTCAATAATAATAATTTGTTAAAGATAAAAATGAGAATTGTTGAGGGGAAACAGAAGACAGTTTAAATTTTAACATAATTTAAATGAACACCCTAGAGAATAAATTTCAAATGAATCACAAGACAAATTATAAATAATTTTAGGCAACTCTGCTTTGCTTTATTATTTATCTAAAACATGGTTGTTAAATTATCAAAAACTTTTTCAACAAAACATTTTTCTTTACTCGCTACTGATTTTTATGAACTACAAACAAATGCATTATAAAGAACAATAAATAAATACACAGTGGATTTACTGCTGCATGCAGCCTGAACTGAAATCTCCATTGTCATTTTCGATCTCTTCTTCTTCTTCCTCCACTTCCTCTTCTTCATCTTTCTCGGAATCCTCGTAATCTTGTATTTCACCAGTGAAATAAAAGACAGCCCGAGGTACAATTCTGTCTTTAATGAAATTGCCGATTTCAAAATCTGTTAATAAAGTTTGTTTCAATTCTTCATCTATATCAACAGTCTTGGTATCATGTGGAACGACAGGAGGTCGGAAAAAATTGAAAAATGAATCATTTCGGACAGTTTTGAATTTAAGACGGCTCATGCCTTGGCCTCTATGTTTTTGCTTCTTTTTAACCATTCTTAATGTTACATTTTTACCCTTATTCCAATAAATAGTACATCCTCGACAATCGTAAATGTACATTTCAGGCTCATCCATATGAGGAATACATTTCATATCATATTCTTTAATTAACACTGTGTTTTTGAAATATTTATTAGGTGAAAAATGAAATTCTAATGAAAATCCCATTGGTGAATGGGAGAAAATCGTTTTAATATCAATAAGATGTCTTAAAATAGGCTCATCATATTCTTGAATCATATCAGACAGCAAAGTGACATTTTTTAAAATTGTCAACCAAAAGTCAGGTATGCCTTTAATGTTCTCACTTACTTTCGGCGGATCAGCTATCTCACATATCCTCGCTTTTTCCTCCAATTGCTTGGCGAGATCGTCGAAATCATCTGAAGAGTCTGAAGACCAATCACATTCTTCATCATTGGGTTCGTATTTACCAGTCACAACACTCCGCCTTTTTCTATACAATGGTACATACTTGTCATGATACGAAGATTCGAGGGCGAACATATCCACAGCATATTTAACCTCAATATTGGCTTGTTCAAATTGCAGTTTCTTTAAAGCCTTCAGTCTTCGTTTCACAGGAGGTGCATACTCTGCCATATTTTTTAGAAATTAGTAGCAAGTTGAAGACACTGCACTTATCAGCGTATGCAGCTTTTTAAAATATTAATGACTGACATCTCAAATTCAAACTGAGGTAAACATGGTAACCACAGATAATTGAACTGCTTAACAACCAATAACATTTTTATTTTTTGGCAGGAATTTCAATTTTTTTTTTGCATTTAAATAATGATATTATAAAAGTAGGCTATGAAGATCACAAAATCATATTAAAAATTGCTTTTACCAGAGCAAGTTAAAAAGATGCACAAGGGCTTAAATTAAAACTCATAAAAAATATAAATAATGATATTTTTTAGTTTTTATTTTTTTTATTTGGTGGATTGTAAAATGCAAATACAGATTTCATTTTTAATTTGAATGTCTCATTTCTTCTCTGTCATGTGTCTGGGGGTGTCATTTCGGCAGTAAAACAATGACAACATTAAAGGATAAAAATTTACATTTTTAAAAACGTTAACCCCATTTCTTCTTTTTAAAATTGCGAATATTTAATAACTATTGATGGGATTTAAAAGCAGGGACCCCTTGCGTAATCAGCAAGAACACTTTGTACAAAGCTAACATAACTTGACCTAATTGATAATGTAAAACATAGAGGATGTTTCATAAATCAAATACTAATTTACACTGAATTTACAAAGCTTATAAAACCTTCGATATAAAACATGTAGAAAATTGCCAAATCTACATTTGAAAAATTATACATTGGATCCAAAATGTGAGATTAAAAATCTAAGTTTTATATAAGAATTAGTAAAAATTGATTGGGAGGACCTTGTAATAAAAATGAAAAATCAAAAAACTGGAAATCAACTAGCACGGATGCAAACTACAAGTTCCAAAATATCTTAACAAATTGAAAAAATGAAACAGAACGATTGTGTATAAATAAGTTTGGGAAAGCAAGGATAAGGTTGCTTTTAAAAATTTAAATTTTACCACTTCAAAAATTGAATTGAGGAAGCCTTTGTGGCTATTTATCAAAATGCAGAGATTTTTTTTATCTTTAAGTTACCATTTCATTTTATTTTTATTTTAATGATTATTTTGTATTTTATTTATTGCTTACCCAGTTTCTTTCATCACAGAGGTATCTCCACAATCGCAAGCACCTCCAGCTTGACTTAGGAACATATTGAAATCATGCCTTTGATGATTCCCTTTCTTGAAGCACTCTGTGCAGAGCGACATACAAGGAGATATTCCACATGTTCGACAACGATATGCCACAAAATTTGGTGTCCACACCAAGCCACATGTCGTTGCATTGTCGTAAGTTCTCACTGAAAAAAAAAGAAAAACAAAAATATAATTAGTATTTCTATAATGAGATTAAATATATCTGATTGAAGAACAAAATATAAAAAATGTTCATTAATTTGCTTTATATCAAACACGAATGATAAAACGAATATAATCTGCGCTTGATGTTCAAATTAATAAAAAATTCCACTTTTCTTCCTCAAAATACTCAACAAAATTGTTGAAAGATTTTTAAGAAATATAAATTTTTACAAAATATTATCAGCTGTTGTTGCCTCCAATAAAGGTCCCCACTCTAATTGTCTCTTAAAACAATTAATATTACAAAATCATTGCAAAACGCTGATTAATAAATGTTGAAATTCATTTTATAAACGTGGAACTTAATCGATGTGAGACAGGTTGTTAACCTTTTACAAGTAAATTGTCGGTTTTAGTTAAGTTTAATATACAGTGTCTTTATTAATATGATCAACGTTTTAGAATTTAAGCAAAAGCCCCTTTCCAGCCTCAAAATGAGTGAACCTGAACAGGTTTGGTGCATCCCAGAGCATTTAAAGCAGCTAAATTACTATCGAAAATGTTTTTAGATGTGCTGGAAATAATAATTTTGCTAAATACTGGCGTAAAGGTTGAGGAATATTAATATTGTAAGAACGATATACGAAATGTATTACCTGTACTAGCAAATTCATCAGGAGTTCGTCCACCTGCTATGAGCCACTTGCACCAATCAATGGTTTCCCATTCATCAATAGCTTTAGCTGGATTGAGTAAGTTATCCAAAACTTCGTTAAGATGTTGAGGCGCAGTATTATTGGAACAATCGGCATGTACATAAGCTGCAGCAGCCCGTTTGCCTTTAGCCATTAAAACTCTAGCTTCGAAATTAGAACCTGAAGCCATGTTTAATGCGAATGTAGTACGTAAAACGGACGATTTTCACTTTCATGTGCACGGTTCACTAAAACGTAGAAAATCAATAAGAAATTCTTGAATCAATCAATAATGTATGGGCGAACAAGCTCAATAAACATCTTAAAATTCCGGGATGAATAACATATAAATTCACACAATCCAATACGGAGCGATGTGATGCAATGAGATGCAAATTTTTAAGAATGGCCCTCGAAGAAGGGTTCCAAGCACTACACATACAAATTAATTTTCACCTGATATGTACACTCAAAAATTATCCCCTGATAGAAAACGTCATCTGCATTAAAAACTCACTCACTCAAAACATTGAAACATCATCCGACCGTTATTTCAGGCATCGAATCTAGTCTGCGCCGAATTTTCTAAAATTCCCCTGCCATTTTCGTTTTCCCGGTGAAGTAGTAATGGAAATTAATAAATGGATGAAAACGCGCACGGTCTTTTTTCGGGCCTATGGACGACGTACAGAAGGGATAAAGATGCCCGACAGGTTCAAAACCCGAATCTAAAGTGAAACGGACTTACCACCACACAATCAATTCACATAAGTCCATCTTATTTCAATCACGTATTTCTTCTGCAGGTGTATTATCTTAAGAACCACTTCGGAACCAGTCATAGAACTTTGATTTCAAGCGAAAGACGACTTTATTTTATCAAACAATTAAGGTGACATATGTGCGGAGGTTATTGCGCTTACATAAACGTAAGAAGCGATCTACGACATATCGAAACATCATGAACACATCTTCAATCGCTACCAACATAAAAACATTCATTTCCGCATTCTATCATCATCATTGCTATTTAAAATTGCATTTTATTAATACTTATGTACAAAAAATAATTAAAAAACTTCTTTAAAAACAAAAATTTAATTGAATATTTAATAATTTTTCATAAAGCAATTTCATTTCTGTATATCGAATTTTCTGTATGTATAACGTTTAATTTGCATATTTAAATAATCAAATTTTCATAAATTCCTGTTAATCTGTTTATCCCTTTTTGCTTTGGATTTTTTTAGGAACATAATTCAAATTCCTCTTCCCTTTTGTCGAAGTTATTGAATTAAAATACTAAAAAGTTTGTTCTCATTCACATCATTTGTTTGAAATGAAAGATTTAATTCTAATCTGAGTGAAATGAAGAAAGTTTTTTTAAGAATAGATCCGGCTTTCACTTGTATTTAATTGGCCTTAATGAGTCGTTTTGAAATTATTATCAGTACCATTTTAAAAATTTTCTTTAATCACAAGGAGTGGTTCAATATTCTTTAGATCAATTGTTATAAAAATGGGAAATGTTACTAAGGAAAAAATGGAATAAACAAATTAAAACTAAAAATCTCTCAGAAATATGAGGAAAAAGATTCATAAGTATAAGGTCTGATATAAGAAAAAATAAAAAAAAGGCAGAAAAAATCGAGAAATAATGCAGAAAAGAAACAAAATTTCCGAACTAAAGTAGTTCAAATAAACCATTTTCAATATAATCAGAATTTATAACAGAAAATTTTAAATAATCTCATTAAATATTATGAAATTTTAAAAAATGCGCAATTTCAATTCTATATTTTCTATAATTCATCATTTTTTCTTTACATTCACTACTTAATTAGTTGAATTAGTTCTGTTATCAGTGGATTTGAACTACTATCCAACCAATTTAATTATAGATTTGAAAATGGTTTTAAAAGCATGTTAAGGAGAGACCTTTGGACTGTGAAATAAAATGGAGCTTGATGACATTATTTATTTAAGTTTACTGATTTTTTCAGTAATTTTTGGACTTTATTATCGCACAATAGAGAATATTCCACAAAGGAAGTTAGTGGGAACAGCGTTGGGTATTCTTATTACTTTAATTGTATCTGGGGTGCATGTACTTCATCCTCTTATATTTGTAATTGTGAATGGAGCTATAATTTTATATATCGATAAAAGGTAAGGTTAGAATAATCGTATTCCATAACTAAATATTTTTCATTATCATATTTAAGTTGGAATAAATTAGTTAACGAAAATATAAGAAGATTAGATTAGATTAACGTACTTCTTAATGTGGGAGCAGAGCTACCAATATATCTTGTATCTGTTAAACAAGTAGAAGATTTAAAATGATGCAAAGAATTATATTAAAAATTAAAAAAACCGCAGAAATTAATTTATCCATGCTATAAAATCATTAAATTATCAATATATAAGAGGCGTTATTTGTCTAATTAATGTATAAAACGTTCATTTTTAGAAAATGTCACATGGTAAGCTTTGCATTCTCATTCACGTACTTAATGTTCTTCCGAACTACGGAATACTTTGGAATTCCGTATGCACCGGGACATACCAATTTAATACAAATGATGCTTACACTTAAATTAGTAGGTTTGGCTTTCGAACTAAATTCATCATACAATTCGATGAAAAAAAAAGATTCTGGTGATAAAAGTGATGAAGAAAAAGTGGAAGATGAATTTAATTCATTTAAATTGGATTGGGCCGAAATTATTCACTACTCATTCAATTACATCGGAGTATTAACTGGTAAGTTTTAATTAACAACACAGTCAATCGTTCATAATCTTTTCTTTAATTACAAATTAAAAAAGAGATTACGATAATTATATGTTGGTTTCAGAAAAAATGAAATATTTACGTTATTGTTATTATTATTTATATTTTTAAATAATTATATTGGCCTTTACCTTATTATATAAGAAGAATCCAAATGAAAACTAAAAATTTCTTCTGTCAAAAAATAAGGTTGTCATTTCTTGTTTTTTTTTTAATCTAAGGACTGTGGACTTATAAGTTCTTAACCGTTTCTTCTTGAAGTGTGTGCATCTTGTTCAATTATAGGCTTTCATTTTATGTTCACCATGGTCATCTTTTTTTAAAATTATTAATATTCTTTGGATCGTGTCCTCACTGTAATCGTGGATTTAGAAAAGAGCATATAATTTTTTATTTACTTCTGAATTATTAAGAGCAACTTTTATTTCTACAATATCCATATTCCTTTTAGTTATTTATTACATTTAATTTATTGTTTATTCCTAAAAGTTAAGATTTTCTTATTTTTTGTAGGCCCTTATATTAGATACAGGACATTCAAGGATTATTTTGAAAAGCCCTTTAAAGAATATGTGGATTGGAAAACGTTTACTATTAATAAAATCAAGTGGATTCCTTTATACGGTGTGCTGTTTTTAGCATCAACATACTACTGGCCCCTCTCGGTGAGAATCAAAGATTTTTACTTAGTGCCAAAAAATATTTTCTCCAAAAATTCTTGTTTTGGTTGTACTTCTGTATCTTATAATGTCAGTTTTTTAATTGCGCCAAAGTAAATATAAATCCTGTTGTAATAAGAAAATGGAACATCTCTCGGAATGTAAGGGATTCATAATTTTAAATATGAATGTTGTTTTTCATACCAAGACTATTTCACATCATAGAGAACGGCATTAAATGAAAGTTTGGTTATGTTTATGTTTTGTTGTGTTTACATACAGACATATAGAAAAGGACACAAAGAAACTACTCATCCCTCTTAATTTACTCTTATTTGCAATAATACATTAGCACTAAATTCTGATCTATCATTACCAACTTATATTTAATTTAATCAAAAATTATTGATTTTTGCATGAATTCATCTCAATTCACCATACCCTACATGATTTTCCTTCTCATTATAATACCAAAATTGGAAAAAATTGCAAGAAATAGATAAAACAAACAAAATTGCAATTTTCACATCATTCTATCCCTGTCTAACACATTCAATCTACAATCACTTCATCAACGCACACATAGACATTTAGATTTCATATACAAACTTTTCAAGTTCATGAAAATGGGTATGTATATGTCAATTTCAATGAAACTTGAGGAGTTGTAGGTACATGTCTTCCTTTTTCTAACCCCAAAATTCTAAATTTTTCCAATGTTTCCGAGTTGAATTACAGTGTTCTTAAGTTTTTCTATTTATTTTATTTTCGTTAAATCAAATTTTTCAGAACTCAAAAATGATTTTTATAAAATCTTTAGCATTTATTCCTGGAACATCCAGTAAGATCCCACAAAAATTTTATGTAAATTCAATGAACCATTTAAGAAATTTTAAAAAATTCAAAAACAGTTTTTAAGTATTTTTCCAAAAAATTTATTTTTAATTTCAAAATGGCCATATCGACTTTTTTTAAACCTGCAGGATTTTTTAATTAATATATCTAGGAATATTCAGAAAAAAATTCATAAAAGGTTTTTCGCATTGATGAAAACAAAGAAATTTTTAATTTTTCATCATTCAATCTCTTCTAAAGGCCGCTACACATGCTCAGGTTTACCGGAAAAGTCTGTCTTGAGGAAAACGTGAACGTGTGTATCAAAAGTTGCTTTGAGGTCTCTCGATACACACGCTCAGGTTTTCTTCAAGGCAGACCTCTCCGGTAAACCTGAGCGTGTGTAGCGGCCTTTATACATTTGATCCACTATCTATCGTTCCATCTCCCTCCCACTTATTATAACCTGAAAATTGGGAGAAATTTCAAGAAGAAACATGCTGAATTTAATAATTTATTTTTTATAATTTAGAATTTTCATAAAAAGTTGCATTTTCCATTAGAATCACATTTTCCTTGAAAAAATGGTGGTAACAGTGTTTTATCCAAAAAAAATATTACAAATCTGTTTATACTGGAAATTCTATAAATTACAATCAATATGTGATCATTTAATTTCAGTATGCCAAAAGCGAGGAATTCTACAATGAACGTTCATTTTTATATCGTTTCTGGTACATCTGGCCAACTTTCTTTGCTTTCCGCATGCGGTTATATGTTGGATTAGTTTTGTCCGAGTGCATTTGTACAGTTGCTTGTTTTGGGGCTTATCCTACAGTTGCCGAACCTAAAATGGGACATGGACCTTCGAAAAATTTCATTGAAATGAAAAGATTGTAAGTTCAATTCTAATTTCTAATTTTTATGTTAACAATAAATTTTTTTTATTAGGATTCAAAACCCGAAAGAACTTGGTAAAATAGAATATAATTTTGAAAGTATCCATAATGTTGAACCGATGTTAGCTGAATTCTGTCCAACATTCCGTGAAACTATGCATCGTTGGAATACCTGCATACAATACTGGTTGGCTACTGTAGTTTATAAACGATTTCCAAATAAAAAGTTGCGTACTTTTGCCACTCTTCTTGTTTCTGCATATTGGCATGGAATTTATCTTGGACATTTTATTTGTTTGGGATGTGCACCTTTCGTTCTTCCTGTTGAAGGTGTTTGGTATAAATTGATACTAAAGGAGCAAAAAGGACTGGTGGGTAAAAATTTAATACCAAAATTTGCACTTTATTTGTGACAAAAATAACAAATACACACAAAATTTGACTTTAAAAGTTTGACAGCATTCACATTAAAAATTTGGTTAGCTATATTTATTTATTGCAAGGGAAAACCGATCCACATCATTGCATATTAAAAAAAAAATGTTACGGGCCAGTTTCATAATCGTACACTAAAGTGAACTTTAGTTAAAGTGAAATTTACGAGGTGTGGCAATTAAATAACAAGACTGGTATCATAAACGTGATTTATTGCAAACAAACAAAGTACAGAACAACGTTCTCTTCATGTAAGGCTCAAAAGCAAAGAAAAGCAGATAGAATGATGAAACAAACGATGGTTGCTCATGAATGTTTAAGGTCAATGACACTTTAATAGCAACCTCTCCCCTAAGAACCTGAGCAACAGGAGGTGCTGAGTTTGGTATTTAATTGCCAATCCTGCTACATTCAAATAATTAATATTTGGAACATTATTAAAACGAAGAAAATATTTCAGATTAATAAAATTATCCCTTATTTTTTCAGGCTCTAAAAATCTGGGAAAGTCTTTGGGTCATCTTCAAAATGTTCTTCTTTTCATACTTAGCCATTGCTTTCCACTTAATGACGGTGGACAGTATACTTCGCTACTATAACTCCATTTATCATGCTGGAATCTTAATTGGATTGTTCCTTTTCGTAACGGGAACATTTTTACTGAATCGAAAACGAGCAATAGAAAAACGAAAAGAAAAGTTGGCAGGTGATGGTAAGAGTGAGATTAAATCAGATTAATTCAATATAGTAAAATAGTAGTAATAGCATTTATGTAGACATTAAATGGATTTCAGGAACCAAATATTACATAAGTAAACAACACTACTTTATACTCTATTCAAAATATCTTACGAGCTAATGTAAACATTAATAACAATCTAAGAAATTATATTTACATAAAGCTTTTTACAAAATAATAATGAAGAAAGTTGAATTTCTAGATAATTAATATTTACATTTGCTCTTTAGAGTTATTTTGAGCTTAGATTTTTCCTGTTAACTTTAGACAAAAAAATATTAATGTCATGTAAGGAAATAACAGTTTTATCAGAAGTTCTGCAGATATATTTGGAAAATGTAATATCGTAACTTGTTATATTTTGAACGCAGGTAAAATTATGTCTTGAATACAAAAACTTTTAAATTATTATCATGAATTCACTCTAAGAATGCTTATACATCTATTTATTGAATATTATTATAATCATCTTTATGTATTCGTTTTTGTGAAATTGTTCACTCACCTCAGCTTTTGGTATAACCTTCCAAGCTCATTTCTGATGGCTTCAGAATTATCATCCCATCGAAGGTCTTCATTCACAAACAGATTTATTTATATTCTATTCATATTATATTCAAATAAAGGATAAACTCGTGGGAATAATTTTGACTCATTTTGAGGTTATGAAACTTACTAGACCTGTTCAGACCTGTTATACAATGCAAGTTCATAAACTTAATTGACATAACCTGTAAATTTCCTTATCTACATTTAAGATAAATTGGTGTTTTTCGTTTTAAAACATCTATATATATTTTTTTGTCTGTAGTTTTTACGATATACGTTAATTTTTTATATGTCTATTTGGCATTGAATGTTCATAAATGTACAAAACAGTTTTTTTTCTTTTATGAGACTATTTACAAATTAATTTTATATACCTTGTTGATTTTATAAATTTTTTTAAACTAGATTTATACTATAATTTTATATGTAAATTTACTTGTACTAAAATCACAAAAAAGTTATAAAATTAGTGAATTGTTATTTATTCATTAAGTAAAGCAATTAACAATAAATATTGAAATAAATATTTGTTGTATTATGGTGTAAAACTCTTAAAGGGATTATTACAAAAATTAAGATGTTTGAATAATTTGTTTAATTAAGATTTTTGAGATTGTACAACTTATCAAATATAAAGATTCACATTTTATATTTCACATGAAAAGTTGTTGTCCGTAACGGAGTCCATGCATGGTACAATCTGAGAGTTAACGACAGTTGTATTTTTTACGGAGCTTCTGTATTGATACTACTGTACAGCTGTACAGTTCTCACATTTTGAGGCAATACAGAAGCTAGTACACACAATACACATGTCATTAATTCTCAAGTCATACGATGTATGGACCCATTAATATGACTATTGTTGCTTATATCTGCCATGCAGCTTGTGAAAAGATACCCAACTGTACAAGAAGTGTTCCACTTGAGGATTAACCAAGAAGTGCGATCCTAGCTCTGATATGACAATTCGACTACTGCACATCATAAATTCATTGGAATCTTTATTTTTGATGTACTTGATAAAGTTTTTCCTAGTAGATTGTTTATACAATCACATTTTGACAATAAAATTTGTGGCTATCTCAGCATTGCATTTATAGAAATAAGGATTTCATTAATTCTCATAATAAAAGTTGTTTATCATGTAGATACATGAAGCTTAAAACTTATTTCCTTTCCACTTGCACTTCCTAATTTTATACTTACTTGTGATCTTAGTATCATCGTGCCAAAGGTACTTTGGATAAATAGGTTAACAAACATCAAGAAAGATATTTTGTAATCTATTAATTAAATAAATGTTTTAAAATTATTTTATGTTTTATTAACATTTTCTTCAGATGGTTCACGTTTTCTTTTATTTTGATTTATTTTGCTTTTCGTGATTTTCTCATCTCCAATCCTAAAAATATCACATTTTCTAAATTTAACATGCAATGCAGTAAATATTTCAATTAGAAATTTTAGAAATTGTAAAAATTGGAGGGTGTCATAGCAGACCTCATTATGAAGCCAAAAACGAGAACCTCAAATATAAAGATCAGGAAAATTAGCAAAATTTAACATGTTTGCAAGACAATTACACCCCCTCTTCGCAATTATTTCATTTAAATTTTAAACAAAGAAAATTAATAAACGTGATACGACAACTTACATAGCTGTAGCTCGAGTTCCTGGACCCCAATGTGGAAGAGGATTAGCCTGATATCTCAAGTAACCTTTCCTTCTAGATTCTGGATTTGCATCTGGTCTATGTTCAAAAGAATGCGATTTTTCAGGTTTCACATCTAAAATATTTTTTACAGGAGTGCCCTCTATTAACCATTTTGAATTAACTGGATGTTCAGTAACCCAACAACGCATTATATCCCAGATGACTTTTGCTGGGGCATTAGTTTTGATTGCAGTGCGATTTGTATGAGTTGAAGATACTTCAAAACCAGCATTTAAAATAGCAGAACTAAAAATAAGATAAGGAAATCAATTATTAAATGTATCTGCTAAATTTTTGTAGTATTATACCCCTCAAGTACTTGCGATTTGTAATCGTGCGATTGATTAGTTGTAGAAATGAATCACATTGTTTTAAATTGAGTCACATGTGGGCGATTAGACAATCATGCGATTGCAAATTGCAAGTGCTTTAGGAACCTTAATAAGAAGAGGAAACTTCGATTACGTAGAAGATCTAGAAAACCATACCGAAGTGTAATTATAGGAGGTGTCTCTGCATGTAAAGTCCCCGTTAATCTCTCCATCACATAATACAAAGGTACGTCTAGTTCTTCTATAATAACATTCAAAATTCCTTCAATTCGTTTATAAGTCCCTAAAGTTTTGGGTGCAGTTTCAAGCACTTTCATCACAAAACTTTTATCATGTAAAGATCCTGTCCAAATCGGTCCTCCCATCTAAAAAGAAAACCTTTCCCATCAATCTTACTAAATTTACCAATATACAATTTACATGAAATGGATGTCTGCAATGTTCGCAATGTGGCCCCGGAAATGGTTTTGTTGGTAATCCGAATTTAAATTGTTTCTCAGATTTATTTATAACGGTTCCCAATGGCTGTAAAACAAAACTATCACATCCGGTACAATGAAAAACCATTGATAACTTACTGAAAAGATAAAAGAATCGTATAAATTTGAGTCGATAGTAATTATTTAGCCATACCTTAAAGTAAATTTACATTTATTTGGACCTGTATATACTCTGACGAAAACTCGGATGTAAAAATCGGCTGAGATTGAAAGGAGAGGAACAATGTAACGACCATAACGATTTGCATGGGATTCAATAGACTGAAGTAATATTCGTAATGCCTGAAAGAAAAATAATAAATTATTGTACAAAATTTTTACTTGAATTGAAAGTAAAATCCTTTTTTTGAAGGTATGGTATATACCATTTCGTGGCATGATTTTATTCGTAACGATACCGCTCCATATTTACTATAACAAGTTTCTGGTGTATTTCCTGCTAAAACTGCCATATCAGTAGCTGTTACAAGTAATAATCCGCCATCATTCACAGCTTGAATAGCACTATCCAAAAAAATTGAAGGACAACCGTACGGATCTAGATCAATAGCATCAAACCTGTCTTGCCGATGTGAGTACATACATGTCCTAGAAATAAAAAACAGAAAAATGATGGAACTAAATGAAATGTATATAAAATTTGCAAAAAAGTACAATCATAACTAATTAAGTTGTGAAATGTGTTCATTTCTTCTTAAAATAAATCAGAATTATAATCGCCAAATAAAAGAAAAAAAAGAAAAATAGTTACGTTGCATCATTTGCGCTGGCTGTTACAATATTCCCAACATCATTCTCTTTAATATTCGCCTCAATATCTTGAACTGCCCTAACACTGATATCATTTGCAATTATTTTTTTAACCCCTACAACCTCCTTAGCATAACGTATGCTTCGCAGACCTGTTGCTGATAAAGCTTCTAAAATAGTAATACCATCTTCATATGGCAATCCAGCTTCAGAAAAATTTCCAACTTTATGTAAATTTGCAAATGTGCTCAAAACTGAAATACTAACAATAAATTAAATTTATGAAAAGTGTCTCCTCGGTATCACTACTAACCTTAAATCTCGATTAAATTCCTGTACAGGATTATAAAAAACTTTACCGCTGGTGGTTATCTTAGCCTTTCCTTCTACAATTGATCTACTATCATTTTCGGGGGTGTCTACATTAACAGACATTTTGTAAAGAATTTGTTTTGGTATCTGTATTTTTATTTTGACAATAGGTGCAACTATTATCCACATGTTATTTTGAGGTTATGTTACGCTGTTGCCAAATTTATTTTAAATTTAAAAAAATTAAATCGTATAAACCACAATTAATCTTTTATTATATAGATATCAATATGTAATTGATATTTGAATTATTTAAAAAAATAGTTTAGTCTTTAAATTCAATTTAAACTATTTTATGGAGTGATATTTGTAAGATATGGCAATGTGGTGGCATTTGAACTTGTCAAATCAGTGTATTTCATAAGTTTTCAAAAGATTTCCATTTCATTTCATCCCCCATTAAATTATCAGTTCCCAATGTCATGTGAGTCGTGATAGAATAAGCCTGATGTCTAATTTCCTATTTAGCTCACATTTCAGATTAGTTCATCGTGTTCGATTTAAATCCCATTCCCAGACCCTATTCTTAACCAACCTCTTACTGACCATGCCGAAAGATCCAAAACATATTGCAGAAGCACAGAAACAAAGGCAGAAGATTAAGCAACGTGCTGCAAAATATGTGCCGGCTAAAGTTACTTTGCAAGTACTTGGAACTGGAGCACCTGGTGCACCAAGATGTTTATATTTATTTTCGGATCAAGCAAGGTAAAAATATTAACTTTTTGTATGCTAATTTATCAATAGCAAAGCACAGGTATGCTTTTTGTTCCGCATCTTTTATTAAATAGGAGGAGCAAAAATTTACAAACCTTCATTGTTATTAATTTATAAATTTTAGGTACTTATTCAATTGTGGAGAGGGATCACAAAGATTAGCACATGAACACAAGATGAAACTTTCAAGATTAGAACATATATTTGTAACACAAGCCACATGGAATAATATTGGCGGTTTACCAGGGACTGCATTGACGATACAAGACGTTGGGGTACCAGAAATTACATTGCATGGACCAGGAGCACTGGTAAGTGTGTGGAAAATAAAAAGCGGGGAAGTTGTTTCAACATATTACATTTGATACATATCCTTTTTTTTAGACTGAATTGTTTCGAGCAACAAAACGTTTTGTAATAATGAAAAATTTGAAAGTACATATGGCGGAATGTAATGATTACGTGACTTTTGAAGATAATGTGATGAAAGTACAGTATGTTCCCTTATGGCGAACTCCAGATTTTAGTGATATTGACAATGGAAAAGTAATGGAAGTTACAATGGATACTGATAAAGATGCCACTAGTAGTACAAGTGGAAGTCCTGAAAGCAGTGTAAGTGTTACAAAACATTTTGAGTTATTTTTAGTTTTAATGTGTTGTGTTTAGCAATGTGTTAATATTGAGTTCTAAAAAATGATTATAAAGATTATTTGTATAACCTCAAACTTTATTACTAACGCAATTTTCGATTTTGCAATATAATTTGGTATTTATTTCAGAAATCGACAGCAGGTACACAAACATTAAAAAGAAGACGACGCTCACGGGCTAAATCACCCCTTTCATCAGACGATGATGATATCGACTATTATGCACATCAGAGTAAACGGGGTAGGAATAGAAGTAGAAGTAAAAGTTCATCACGTACTCCCTCAGGTATCTAAATCCTACTCCTTTGTATCCTTTTATTACCCTTAATCATCATCATCATCATCATTATCTAATTAATCAAAAGATTGGTTGAATGCAACTTTATATTTACGTATTGTAACATTTCTTAAAATTTCATAAACGACATATTCTTTTATGTAGTTTTTATTCTTTTTACAAATATTGCTTTTCTTTTAAGCAACTTGTGATCTTCAAAATCAAGAGTTTGAATTGTCCAAAGCTTTACTGATGGAAACAAAAGAGAAGGGAATTGTGATGGCATATATCTGCCGCTTACAAGATCGTCCAGGTGCCTTAAATTTAGATAAATGTGTTAAACACGGTGTTCCACCAGGTCCACTTTTTGCCAAATTGAAAGGTGGTGAAGAAATCACTTTAGAAGATGGAAATGTTGTGAAGCCTTCAGATGTTTGTGAACCAGATGAACCTGGACCTGTTTTCATAGGTAATTAATATAAGTTATTAATATCAAAATTCATATAAAACTAATTATAAAAAAATTCTTAGACCGAAAAGAGCAAGATTGCTTAAATTCAATTAATAATTTATTTGTTTTTCAGTTATAGACTGTCCATCTATAGAATATTTGGATTCTGTCGTTGATAATCCAAAATTTATCCAACATCAAGAAAATATCGACGTTGAAACAAATAGAGCTTATTTAGTTGTTCATTTTACTCCAATGGAAATTGCTAATCATCCAAGGTAATATACAATATAACCTTACTTTAAATGCAATAACAAACATTTGGCATAAGTATCTCATTATTACTTATTAACGCACAGAGAGACAGTTATCCTGAAAGAGTTAAATTATCAACTATATTCCAGATCGTGATTGGATGAATTTTATGCCAACATCAAAAAAATGATCGTTTTACGGATTAAAATAAAATAATTTTTTTTATTTATAACAATTTATTTTTAATTGTCAATGTAGAGCCGATCATGGTTGATGTTTAGTTGCCATCAAATATTCTATTGTAAAGAAAATGGATGCCGATTGAATTTATTACCTAACTCAGAGCAAAGTGTCATCTATTACCTTCACTGTTTTAACCCCATCGTAATAATATTTGAGAGTCGTTAAGTTACTTATATGTGTATTTTATTTCTTTTTACTGATTGTTTAACTCATTTGAGGATTCAAATGATAATTGAATCCATGAAATAAATTTAGTCATTGTTTAGGTATGAGGCTTGGGTCAATGCATTTTCTCCAACCACTCGCCATATGTTCCTTAATGATGGCAATACCTGTATGGGAAGTGCATCCGTTCATCGAATTCAATACAAACTGAATTTGCTTAGTAACGAAATCTTTCCTCTACTAGGAGATAAAGGTAGTGATGAATTTACCAGCAGCGAAATTACGGCAATAGATAAATGTAAAACTGAGATACGACGAGGAAAAAAATACAACAAATTCAGTGTGAGTTATTGGGATGGAATGATAAAAGCAAAAACATTCTACAGTTTTCATCTACGTCCAAAAATTGGATTCGACTGGTAAAAATATTACATACACATTGCCCTTCTTATTTTATGATTTGTTTCTTTTTTGTATTAGTTCTACACAGTTGCGTTTGTGCCCTCAAGAATATATATCAGAAACAATGAATATTAAAGACTTTTCATTAGAATTAGAAAAATTTAAAAAAAAGGTGCTACAAGAAAGAAAACGATTAAATATAAGGCCGTATCCACAAATTTTATTTTTAGGTACTGGGTCTTGTATACCAAATAAAACTCGGAATACTAGCGGCATTCTGTTACAAACAAGGTAAAGAAATAATTACAAATTAATTTTTGTTATTCCTATTGATTCTATTTTTTTAGCCCCACCTGTAATATATTGATTGATTGCGGTGAAGGAACATTTGGACAAATAGTTAGGTTTTATGGAGAAGAAACCTGTGATCAAGTTTTAGCAAACACAAAAGCTGTTTATATTTCTCATTTACATGCTGATCATCATATAGGATTAATTGGGTTTTTACAAGGAAGAAAACACGCACGAGAAGCATTAAATTTACAACAGGAACCTATTTTTTTATTAGCACCCAAACAAATTTTGAGTTGGTTGAATTTTTATGACAGATACTTTGAAGATATTTCAAACGAATTTATTTTGTTAGCTAATAATGATTTGGTAAGTTTGTTTACAAAATAGAGATTAAGTTCGACAATAATTAAAAACAATTTCAATTTAATTACTTAAACCTTTGATTTTCACTGGAGAAGAAAAATATTGTATTGCATGAATTTCTATAGTAGTCCGAGATAATGAGATGAAAAATTCAGATTTTTGGGATAAAGTTTGGGCCTTGGAAAATTGGTGCTTGGCATGTGAAAAAATAGAATCCAAGTTTGACACTTATAATCCTAAAAGGGAAAAAATGGGAAGTCTCATTTTATTGGGCTACATTTCAATAATTTTCTTATATTTCTTTACAGATACAATCTCAGAAAAATGAAATTGACATAAGTTACGTAGAAGTACTAAAAGCAATAAACATGAAGGATATTTCCACTTGCTTAGTGAAGCATTGTCCAAATGCTTTTGGAGTTTCATTTACTGACATATCTGGTTACAAGATTACTTATAGCGGAGATACAATGCCAAGTGAAGCGTTAGTCAAATTAGGTAATTTAATTCTGATATCCTAATAATATTTGTAGCAGGAATTATAGAAAATTTACTAAAATTATATTGAAATAAATTATATTCACTTCTAAATAGACGAGAAAAATTCAATACAGTTTTCTGTTAAATAATTTTAGGTTATGTTCATTTTTACTGCTTATTTCTAACACCTAATAACCTTAAAAAAGTAAATTTGTTAAAACTATAATGTGGATAAGTGAATTATTAACTTATTTAACGGACATACTCTCCACTCACTTTTTTAGAGCCCAAATTTTCCATAAAGTGATGCCAATTTTACTTTTCCAAGATTAAAATAAAAATTTATAAATTTCCATTAATATAATTTGAGATTTTATTTAGGTATGAATAGTGATTTACTGATTCATGAAGCTACAATGGAAGATGAACTAGCAGGAGAGGCAGCTCAAAAACTGCACTCGACAACTTCTCAAGCGATCACCGTAGCCAGACAAATGCATGCAAAGCATACAATTTTAACCCACTTCAGTCAACGATATGCAAAATTACCCAGATTCAACAATTCGTTACTAAAGGATAATATCGGAATAGCTTTTGATAATATGCTCGTATGTCTTATTTTAAAATTTGTAAATTTTATTTTCATTGTTTTTTTTTGTTTTAATTCTCAGATAAAATTGGATGAGTTGCCTTTATTACCGTTGTTTTATCCAGTTTTAAAACTAATGTTTGCTGAATATTATGAAGAATTAGAAGAGAAAGCAGTGAAACGCCAACTTCGTCAAGAAAGAGAGAATGAAGCATTCCGATCTGCCAATACCAGTGTTACAAAAGAACCAATTAATCAAGCTGCTTGAAACGATGTTGCTTTTTCATTAATAAAATTATAACGTTATTTTTTGTTTTCAAATAATTTAATTGTTCATCACCTTTTTATAAATATATTATAGAACTTAATTATAAGAAGTTTTCGGATGGAGAAAATGTGGTGAAGAAATAGCTAAAAATTATAAAAGCAAAAATTATTTTGAATTTTAGACGTTCTAAAATTTTAGAAAAATCACTTGACTCTGCGCACCAACAATGAAATGGTAAAATATTTGTTTGGTTAATTTTGAAGATAAATGAACGAAACAAAAAGTATTATTCTTGAAACAAAACATACTTTCTATAAATGAAAGAAATTTGTATGCTATTCTTTAAAAAATAAAATTGATATCACTTCCGGCTGCATATTTTTAAAGCCTAAATTAAAAAGACTATAAAAATGATAATTTTGTCAAAACTATTACATTTTAGGTTAATTCCTCGAGAAAACATCTGGGTTTCGTTCTTTTTTACCTATTCGGACTTCCAAAAAAAAAACTGAATCCCCACAATTTTTCGCATAAAAAAGTCAAAACCCGATTTTTTACAAGCAATTTGTGGCCTGTTTTCAAAAAATTGTTTTCCTTTTTTAAAAATACGATTAAATACATGTTTTCTATGGAAAATTTTTCGTAAAATGCAAATATGCCAAAAAATTTCATTTCAAGCCCGAGCGTTCATATGGAAAACACTGAATTTTTTTGAAAAAATTTATAGCTCAAAACCTGTAATAACAGGAAATCTCTAAATGGACACAAAATGCTCTAAATCTAATCTACGTTCGTAACATACCCAAAATTTCTAAAGAAAAGTCATAAAATCATACATTCAAAAAGACTTCCTTCAACAATTCGAATCTGTCCTCCAAACATTATGCACAGGGCATTTAACCAATTTTTTCAGATTTCCTGTCGATGTAGCTACTACCATGCTAATCTTTCGTTCATTAACTTTGATAAATGGTAATTTCAATCCAGTCATCAAAAAAGGTAGCAAATAATATTGGCCACAATTGCTCCGTTAAACATTCCGTTTTTGCTATAGAGTAAGGGTTGATGGGTATCATTGACATTACTTTTATCAAAATCTGTGATCAAAATTAATCGATGTACACATTGACATGCAAGTGGCTAAATCAATGCACTCAAAATGAACAATTTTTTACCTTAAAATTATGAAAAAAATTAAGTTTTGAATTTTAAGTGCCAAAAATTGCGAAAAACTAGTTTTTTGGCAGCCAAAATTGGTAAAAAAGAACGAAACCCAGCCTTGACCTGGGCGACCTAAACGTTTTCGCGCGAAATAAACTAAAATTCAAGAATTTCCAATAAAAAAATACAATTATGAAAATCTAGAAATTTTTGCAAAATCAAACTTCTTGAAAATTATGTTTTAAACGTTATAAAACAATTGAAAAGTATAGAAATTGAAAAGTTACAAAGAACTCATAATATTCCAAAAAATCAGAATGTCTGCTACATTCAAGAAAAAGATTCCAAGAATGATATTTTTGTCAAAACTATTTCATTTTATTTATTTCAAAATTATAAGAATTTTGTCTAAGGTAAAAGAGCATAACCAGAATGTATAGATTAATGTTTACTTAAATAATTTAACACAAAAATATCACCGAATTTAATGTTTACAATTACAATACGCTTAGAGATTTTTATTTTTGACCGATAAAAGTTGAACAATGTTTTTCAAGTTAATTGCTATCATTATACAACACTTTCATCACTGAGATTACTTTCATTCAAATCTAAATCTTTATTTTCATCTATAAATAATTTCTAATACTCTTCTGTCTTACGTCCTTACTCCCTCAATATCGTCTTTCATAAATTGTTTTAAATTTTTTATTTTACTACGTTTTTCACTTTGTAGTTTTCCACAAGGATTAATTGGTATTTCAAGGTTTAAAAATGAATTCAAATTTAGCGCGAGAAATATCATTTCCTCTTTTTGAATTTTTCTGCTAAGCGGTGTTGCCAATTCAAAAAAACTCTTATAAACACGAAACAATTTTTTATCAGTTTTATTACAAATTTTTTAACAAAAACTATTGACCATCGACGATAATAAAAGAAAAAAATCTTCCCTAAATGAAACATGGATTAAAAAAGATCCTGGAAACACAAGATTATTTACATTTCTGTATTTTGGCCCCAAAGAAGAAACGCAGAAGATTAATTGTAATTAATCTCCCATGTTGACTTTAAGAATTTTATGGAAGGTAGTTTGCACTTATTTGGAAGTAAAACCATTTTTAACTATCATGATGAAGTTTTTGAAAATCTTTTTCAATAAGTTGCTAATTAATTCCATTACTGTTACGAACAATGCTTCTTATCACTTTAGAAACATGAAAAAACCCTAAACTGTTCGTGGCCAAACACAACCAGATAGACGTTTAATACGCAATTTCAAGATATTCCGCCTGCCTCAAACATTTTGATTCGTTTGCGGATGTTTTGTTTGCCTAAGTAAAATTTTTAGAAATTTAAAGGGAAGAGTCTATTAGACCTGTAAAAAAGTAAAATATATCTAATAGTTTTGTGATTTAATTTTAAAATCTTGGGATTTTTGAAAATTTCATAAATATATTTTGGCAACATGGCATGGCGTTCTAAATGACATCTGTGACTCGGCCATTAACATCCGGTGCTTATAGGCAACGCACGCGGACAGTGTAGCAGCTGAACAGAAACGTAAGAATCCGCCGAATAAAAAGAAACTGATTGTGTTAATTGAGTAAAAATTGTTGGTTTATTGTAACGGACAATTGTGTGTAAGATGTCGAACAATACAGCTCCGGATTGTTGGGAATCGCAGGCAGACTCCGCATCGGCCAACAATTCACCGACACAGCCTGCAGATGTGACAGCTAAATTTTCCACGTTGAACGTCAATGCGGTCGAATTTGTGCCTTCATTTGGTTCATTCCAGAAATCGGCGGCTTGCGCTGGAGATTCTCCGACGAAATCACAAGCTTCCGACGAATCCCCGGAACATACCCCCATCGTAAATGGTAAGGGTTCAACTTTAGGTTATCCGCGCCAAACCCCTAGAACGCTTTTTTTTCTATACGCATAGCTATTCAATAAAAAAACACCTGCAACCACCCCCAGTTACTTTATTTATTAAGGGTGAGACATAATATCACTTCTCATCCCCACCTACTCAATGACACATTGTTTGCATTCACACACAAAACAATGAAATCATACTACAAAAACATACATTTTGATAAAAATTTCCTGTTACTCGATTTTCTACTTTCATTACCTTTGTAAAATGTAGTTTTAAAAATGGACAATTTTTTAATATCAGTAATTAGTTTTAATACACATTTCGTTATGAAATTATCCTTACATTAGTATACAGTTTCTCTGCTTTTTCACGAACTTCAAAAGTTCGTATATGAAATCTAAATCAAGTTGAAGTATTTGGAAAAATCATCCATGAAATAGGTCGGTTATGATGTTTGTTGTCATTAGAAACTAACGTTGCATCTTATTTCCACTAATTATGACCCGAAAATTATGAACAAAATATCGAAATCTCCAATTTTCAATCGTTTCATCTCTTTCCAACTAATCAAACCACCAATCGTTCCATCTTCATTCCACTCATAATCATAAAATTGTATGAAACTATTAATGAAAACCGGAGAAATTTCA
>JAODAH020006311.1:0-42415 GCA_027574865.2 Coproporus ventriculus | reverse complement strand
TGAGGTGATTATATCATTAGTTTGTTTTCAAGTGATTTTACATTGTTTCGGTTTGGACAAGTGTGAGAATGTTAAGTAATTCTTTGTTGGTCGGATTCACCTTTGTTTTCATTTAAATATATCAGGAAAATTAAAGTTAATATATTGGTACAATTTGGTAGTGAGGAAAGTGTAGGGTGAATTTTTTAAAAAAATTTTAATTAAATAAACGAAACAAATTTGCTCAAACAAAAATATATTTTAGTAATCATAGCAACCGCTTATTTGTCCTCTCATCGAATTAATCGACTATATCTATGACATTGTGATATTTGGTTGCTTGAGGAAAATTTATTTTTCCAAGGAAAATTCGATTTTCAAACGAAATACGATTTTTATAAATAATTAAAAATGTATAGCTAGAAAAGGGAGCAATAGAGAGATTGAGAGGCAGAAAGATATAAATATATTAATTTCGGAAAGTTTTAATTTTGTTTTAAATATTACATTTGTTTTTACACTTAAACTTGAAATTCAATTTTCGTTTTAAAATCACATTTACCTTGGGGAAAATCGAATTTTCCTTAAAAGATCGCCTTTTCTTTGGAAAATCCCATTTGTTTTTGACGATTGCATTTTCTTTTGAAAATCGAATTTTCCTTCAAAAAATCCCTGGTAATTTGAAAAATCACATTTTCCATGAAAAATTGCATTTTCCTTATAAAATCACATATTTTTGTGAAAAAACACATTTTCCTTGAAAAATCGCCTTTGCCTTGTAAAATTGCATTTTCGTTGAAAAAAGCGATTTTCCCAAGAAAATACATGTATTATATAAAAAATGTATTTTCTTTGGAAAATCGCATTTTTCTTGAAAAAAATGCATTTTACAAAAATCATATCACTAAATGTAAATAATAATTCAGTTATAAATAGTAGTTGAAAAAAGACAAAGTAAATGTTGTTAGAAGGAATAATACGTTCCATTAATCTCTTAATATTTTTGTTTAGTGTTTAGTTAAATGCTAAAAAACTCGTTTAGCTACGTAACTATTCAATTTATGTCTTGTAGAAGCGTATCAACCATTCTTAAAAAGTAACAACATGAATAACTTTATTATTTACTTACCTTTGGTTATACTTTTAATTTAAGGAAGTGAGCCATTTTTCAGAAGAGGTGGCAATCTGAAAGAGCAAAATCAGGGTCATAGCACGTTGTAAAAATGTTTGCTTCGTATGTCGAAAAGTGTGATGATTATATTTATTTACTGCATCATTGCATCTTCATCCAAAATCTTTCCAATGCAGGCTTAGGGTGTTCTTAGAATGCCTAATTATATTTTGCACAGTTATTAAAAAATATTTCAAAAAGGTCTTATGCATTTCCCGGAAACCTTCTTAAATCCATTTTTAACTATGCAAATTTTTAATAGTGTTGTGTAAATTAAAGTTTCAAATTTCTTAGATTGCTCTAAACCCTTCATCACTCACATCAAGTAAGAAATTCCAGTTAATCCAGTAAAAATAATTTCATTAAAAATATGCATATATTTATCTATAGTGCTTTAAGCTCCTTTATAAAAACTGCTGTTTTAGCATGCACATAATATCCCAACAATAAAATCCCAAAGTAGTTTCTGCTTTTACTAAACTTAATAAAATATTTTTAAAAGAGCTGCTACATTAACTATATCATTTTTACAGCTTCTAACAATATAAAAAAAATTATTCGAAATCCAATTGAATTTATAGCCGAGCAAGCAATAAATGTCGGCTTATCGATTAAACCATTAAAATTATAAGATAGCGGTTTATCCGGTTAAAAAGTTGGAGTAATTTAATGAGGCTTATTATATGATAATCCCCAGAAATAGTAACAATATGTGAAATATAAATAAAAAGAAGCATTTAAAAATTATTGATCACCGAGTTCAATTATCTGAAATGTCCGACCCATGTCCCAATCCTAATCAGTGTTGCATAAGTTTCATAAGAAAGTTTCTTGATTATAATACAAAATTAAGAAAAAGAAAATTTTCTATATAATGAAATGCTTTTGATTGTTCTAGGTCATTCTCGAAAGTTTATTTTGACGTTAACGATAATGCGAATGAAGTTTGGTTTCTCTTTGTATAGAAAGTTACTTTTTAACACCTTCTCTTAAAAAAATATGAGGAGTTTTACTTTAATTTTATTTTATTTTTATTTAAGCCCTTTTCCAATCCGATCCACCCTAAAAAAATTTTGGGAATTATAAACAGTAATTAAACGATCCAATAATGGATATGTGTATGTGTTCGAACGGGAATAATAAACAAGTGGGGAATAGGAATGGCATGTAAAATTTATACAAGATGTTGTTTTGTATTTATACAGAGCAATGGGGAGAGTTGGTGAATACCTTATTCACACCAAGTGAAACTTCAATTTGCACTCTGACTTACAAGTCAGATTTTCTTATGAATGATTTACACTTCTAGAGCACTATTGAAATGAAATGTTCGTACTACTGATAATTAAATTGAATAAGGATGTAACTCAACGCAATAAATAGAATATAAGTATTTTCGCATTCAATATGTTTTGAAAAGGATTTGTCGTAAAATGTTCGCATTGCATGTTTACAAACAATTTTTTTTTCAATTTTATATTTTACCTTTTCGATATTTGATACAAATTTATTTTTCGAGATCAAATTATTATCGAATTTGTTTATATTTTCTTCACTTTGCTCTGTCAGGCGAATTATAACTCGTAGAATATGATCTAAATCGCATTGGATGAACTCTGCTTTTATCTGTTCGGTACTTATAAATAAAAATAAGCAACAATATTGTATTATATGATAAAATACAATCAATAGAAGTGCTTAATTACATTTTGCATAGATTTAATTGATTAAAATCACTCCAAAGTAAAAAATCACACAAAATCTATTCAAAATATAAGTACAGTTATTTTCTTGATTTTTCAAATATTCTCAGATAATTTTTTCTTGAATTTTATTTCTATTTTCTGGATCTTTACACCATTTTCCTAGTAACCTTGTATTATACATTTCCGATGAGTAATAATTATCAAACTGATATCAGTTACACTACATTAATTATACTTGCTTATTGTTACTAAACAAGCCACAAATGAGTTAGTCACATAACGCAACATGAATATTGATTAATCAGGTGCATTTAATATTAGACATTCCAACAACCACTTTTTGCAATAAAATTTATTTCGTTTCGTAATGGATTTATTTTGCAAATTACGGCATTCTTAATATGTAAAACACTTTAGCATTAAAGAAAAAATAAACAAAGAACGTCAAATCAGTTTAAAAATCACCACACATGAAACTATTTACTGATTTGATTACAAAGTGTTAATTATTTTTACTTCCCGTACACTACTGTGTAGGGAGGTATAGTAATCACGACAAAAATCGACCTCGAGATTTTGATGCCAAACCATCTTTTAAGGTCCCCAAAACACGTTTCTGAAGTTCCTTTTCCACTATTTCTAGTATAAAAAGCTTAGGGATCTTTGAAGGTTGTGATAACGAAACAAAAACCTTTTAAACTGTAATGATGTGATTTGAAGAATGTTTAAAGGGCATTGCAATTTTAAAATTACTGAATTAGTTTAGAAGCATGAAAATGTAAATATGTAATGTACTTCTTTTATGCCTTAGGGCCTATAGGAACATATTGAAAGATTTTATCAAGATATAAAGGAAATTGAAAAGAGCTACCTGGGAAAATGTGAGTACTAACATGATAACGGACTAATATTGGAAAACTAGATGTGCTGGGGGAAAATAGAAGTGATTTTCAGGTTTACCGCACCAGAAAATATAAGACTTGCAAAAAATCCCTGGCTGTAATTTTATTTTGCAAACGCGTGTAATTTTCTTCGCATTAAGACAAATAAAAATTTTACAATTTCTCATTCGTTTAATTTATATACATATAAACTTTCCAAGCATAATAATTCTTAATACATGTTCATTTAATTTATTTGAAGAAAAACCACCCTATAATTCTTAATAAACTTCCCAAATGCTTAAAAATTAACATCTTGTCGTGCACAACGAGAAGTTATTTATAACTTTTTCTTATTAAAGAAAAATAATAAATTTTCTTGTGTGAAATATTTTTGTATGTGATCTATTATTATTGTGTCTTTCTGTGAACATATGGTCGGTCATAGGAGAAATACAGACTGTGGGTGCGGCGTGCTCAAAATCGATAATGTTAAAAAGGGGGTTTTGCAGACGTAGGGGCGCCTGGCGTCGCGACGCCCCCGTGTAAGCCACGCGGCAACCTGTTGCGCCACTGTACACTGTCTACCACATGATGCCGCCGCCGCCACCTCCGTTGCACTTTGAACCCGGCAATGTAACGTATGGTCGACGGTTATTGCGTGCCATTCGGAACGCGATTCTTGACAAATTGATGGAACTTACTCCCATATACCAACAGCACCAACGATTTATTTCAATCGGACTGAAAAAATCGTAATCCGGTTTTTCTCTGATAAAATGAATAAAATAATGTTCTGTTGCTAAGGCAGCGAGCTAGCTTCATCTTGATTTATCAAGGATTAGCCCGCGCATCTGTCTCCCGGAAGAAAAAGGATATTACGAAAATCCCACTTGACATTTTCCATTATATAGAGTTCTAAATACAGAAGGGAAATACAAATTTTATGCACCCGCCTAATAATAAAAGTTCAATAACTTAAATAAGTAATTAAAGATAGTCGTAATGGAAGTCGCAGTTAAAAGGGGGCGAGTAAATTTACTGGACGTTGCTTTGAAACAGGATAATGAGGAAAAGAGGATATACATAGTTAGTTTGTCCTCCCCTTCTCGCAATCAATAAATCAAGATTGTTTTGGCATGAAAAGTGACCTCACCCTGCAGTTCTTAAAGATCGATTTATCATGTTATTCCCCAACTTTACTCCACATGTATTGGTGTTCATACTCGTACAATGACAAAACTTGAATTATGTCAGTCATTCCACAACTATTTTAATTTAACTGTATGGTATCGCAATTTTTTTAAATATAATTTTTTTTTAACCAACATAATGCGGGAAAAGATTTTCTGTTTTTCAAAGGTAGAAAAATATTTTCATATCATCCCCTTTTACATGTTTTTCTGGTGCTTATAAAGGTTTTTATTATTATTTTTCCATTGTATGCAAGGAGCTATATTGAGATCGTTATAGGTAGATACTACTTGTGAAAATTGTTATGCTCCATAAAGAAATCGAATATTTTTATAGAACTTTTTCACAATAAAACGTACTCAGGTACTTTAAATAGGAAATAAACGTCTCGCTAAAAATAACTTTACAGCTATATATTTCCGTGATATTAGTAAAGGTGTATTGCTCCCGCTTTTGGCATCTCGAAGAAATTTGTAAAAAAATTGAGTAATTTACATTTGATTAAAACTACTAATTGAAATTTTTAATTTAATTGATTCAAACTTTGACAAATTTTTAAACTGAGGAAATATCTTTCAATATAGATATTCAACTGAGCACATCTTTGGAAGTGACTCTCCGATTCCGATCACATTTCATACTCGTTATGTCAAAATTTTGAACTCTTAATTCGCAACATAGTACCCGAAAACAGTTATTCTGATTTTTCCAGAAAATTTAGTTAAGATTGCTAAACCGTCATACTTTAAGAAGTCGTGATGAGCAAAATGGTTATGATATATAAAAAAATACGACCGTTTTTTTTTTAACATTTTGACATTTCGCACCAATAATTATTTTATCAAGGTTTGTTAACATCCATGTGATATCTCCCAAGATTTATTTTACTCATTTTGAAATAACTAATAACATATAGAAAGAGTTGCATAGAATATATAAAAATAAATATCAACGAGACCGAACCTTCTACAATAAATTTCCATAACTTATAATGAAACTATTCAAATTACAACAATGTAAATATGATCTATATATAGGAGATTCAGGTTACATCTCAAACTAATCAGAAAAGCGTATACATTTGGGATCACAGGCATAGAAACTTTTTTAATATTGAGTTGTATTATATTTCTGATCCTCCATCCAGGATTAGTTTTTTTTTTCATAAACGCAAAGAAGGGACACTAATGTCGTATCACAATATGGAAAGTGCGTCACAATATAGTTTGTGATTTTTAACGTGTATCTAATGTGGTAAATTATTCGAAGCAGAACTAACAGCTGAAGTGCAAGCATTTAATTGGTTGTTAGGGAGTTCAATTTATACAGAAATACAATTATATGTATCGGTGTATTCAAGCACGTTTCCACTATTCTATGAAATAGCGCAATAGAAAACCACAAATATGAGATGTGTGTATTATACATTTAGTTTCTAAAATACGCACGTTATTAAAAATGAGAATTTATTTTTCTTTGCCTCTTTTTAATTACGAACAGTTTTGGGCGTAATAATTAATAATTATAATCTATATTGAAAATTAATGAGTTTTAACTGCCCTACACTGGTAAGAATATATTTTAGAATTGTGATTAGCTATTAACATTATTTTATCTTTGCATGCATAATGGCCAAGTATATATTGTGACGATTTTAACAATATCTGTCGCATACCAAATTTTCATTAACATTCAATTGCATTAAAAACATTTTATTGTTATATTTAAATTCAGCAAACAAACAATTACTCAGAAAACAGAAAATAACTCGATACTTTATAATTTAATCTTATTAAAAAACCAATTAAGGAGATTTTGATAAAACCTTTAACTGGCTTGAAACTCACCGATACATCACGTAGTAAGTCGATTAGCGATACTTAGGTGCCCATTTCTATAAACTTCTGCAATATCAATAAATCCCACATCGCAAAGGGCAAGCGTTCTATCATTAAGGATTTACGTGCTCACGTTTCTTTTGTGGACGAGTGAAATGCAACACTAATCGCCATAAACAATCCACAAGATTAATATATTAAACCCGTAAATTTGACAAACATATTAATCTCTTTAATTTCTCGACCTGTCCACATCACTGCAAAACAAATAACATTCAAATAAATCTTCAACCCCCCTTCACATTTTCAAGTTCCATCAACAAATAAGTTTGCATGTTGCAGTCGGCACGTTCCGCAAACCCTACGGGCCCTTAACTTCATGTGCTAATCAAACATGAAGCGTTCTCAACAGTTTGCGAAAATTTATTTTTCAGTAAACGTGTATTTGATGTTTGTTTTTGTAAGGGGTACTTTAGTGAAATTGATTGGAGATATTTTCCACGTATTTTCGTTTATCTGGGTGATTTATTAAGTTCATCAGAAAAATTGCGCTAAAGTGAGAAGGCATTAAGAAGATAAATTACATTGATGTTATCCTGGGCTGAAAAATTATTTGCCAGCATTTAATTTTATACAACTGAAAGGATGCTTAGAAAGCTTTTTAAAATTGTAGCCCACTAATTGTAGTAATGGATACATTTAGAAAATCAAACTTCAAAAAGAAAAACAACCGTCAACATTTTGATATTAAATAAATTCCAATGTTAACTGTTAATCTAAATACGCGTAACTAGAAATTGTAAAAAAAATATTAATGAAAAAGCGTTGGGTTTTCCGATTGTTCATTCTGATATTTAAAATGCCGGGTGATCAGAATTGAACGCTAGAAATGTTTTGTACTTCTTATAATTCCATTTTACTGTTCATCCAGTTGAGGATGTAAATAATGAAATTCCTTCAACAAACTTCTAACTGAATCTATACATAGAAAGACTACAGACTTTTCATCTTAATTAAGTACCTTCAAAGCATTGTTAATTAAAAACAGGACAAAACCTGCAGTCTTTTGATGAATAGGTCTGTAGTTAGAAGTTTCATGCAATTTGAAGAAAAGTGGACTTGATTTGTTCTCTGCTTTGCGAAAGTTCTTTACGCCTTTAATCTGTCTCGATTCTTTGCCGTACTTTTTATCTATCCGAAAAGGTTATTATTTAAAAATCGGTATATTTTTCTAAAAGATATTTATTTAAAAGTATATTTTTGAATTTTCTTTCGTTTTTTACAACCTCGGTTTATGTTTAATGTATAAATAAACCTAAGGGTGCATTTAATGCAACACGCATGCAAACAGGGGGTAGCGCAACATTATGCAAATCATCGTCAATAAATTTCGTAATAAGAATTGCGGTCCCAATGAGGAATTAACACACAACCCCTGTTGAGTATTTTTGCAGTCTTGAATATTCCACGTCGATGCAAGCGCGCGCGGGGTGTTCTGCGTAGAGATCAATAACTGCGTCTGGTTTTAGGAACGATAGTGCATTTCTGCATCGTACTGTTTTCTATTGTACGTCTAAAATGCCCGACGGGTGTTAGACAACAAACGCCTGCATTTCATAGATAAGAGAAGGATATATTGCTAACTTTATGACCTGTGTTGGTCGTTATGACACGCGAGCGCGTTAGGACATTTTCCGCAGATCATCCTAGTTACAACCATATGTGGGAAGATGAGAGAAAAAATCCATCTGCTAAGAGGAAATTGCCGATAAAAAAAAGTCACACATACAAACTATAGAGGAAACATTTGCCTATTTGAAAGCTGTAAACATTTCCACACAAAAACCCTACGGCTGGAATGTTTTATGGATAATAAACTACTTGTTAAAACATCTTGCATAGAAGGGAAAAGTTAAGCAATTAATTTTCTTAAGTACCTCATTACTTCTTGCATGCATTAACATAACAGCAACTTTAAATTTAATTTTAAGCCCTAATTGAATCTTTCGCAAAACCTTTTTCACTTAATAAACCAATCCGCGCACAATTTTAAGGGAGAAACACAAAAACCGGTTCTGTACCTTTAGCCTTTTGAACTATTAAAGCAATTTTATCAAGAAACAAAATTTAATTTACTTCTATGTGACAGTTTCGAGCATTTTCCACTCTCATGTGAGAGGGTTGGAGATATGTTAAATTTAATTTAAAGACTCCCAGATTTTTGTGTGTGTGAATGACATATGAAGTGTCATCCGAATTGATTGAATCATAAGGCTAAAGAATGATTTACCATGGAAAATTGGTATCGATGTTTTGCCGAGCGCTCGCCGTGGGGTAATTGCGTTTGGGGAAGTTGAAAGGACGACGGGCTGTCTGGAAACAGGACGCATACAAATTCCCCATGGACTCACAGACGTGAAGATTCGCGGACACCCCAGGCACGCCTTGATGCATTTTACATTAAAAGACCTTTATTATCAGCTTAAGCAAATATTAAGTTAAATCCTTCATTAATAAGTTCATTACTTATGTTTCGTTGAGTACGAGGGTTCATCCCTAAACCGGTGACAGATGAAAATATTTTTAAAAAATTCTGAATACACCTAAATGGGTTTTAAATTTCTGAATAAACTAAAGATGAAGCTTTCATTTAATTTGCGTTTATTCCCTAACAAATTTTCGTTTTGAACGTTTTTTTTTTTTTAATAATAATTAATTTTAATATTTTCTTTTCCTTAAATTTACGTTTCTAATTTAGTAATAAGAGTTGATTCGGATTACAAAAATTCCGTAGACACATTACGTCTTACAATTTCTGAGTAAATTAGAATAAAGGGAGGCTGTATGCAATTTTAATTAGTCGACCATTATTATGAACATGAAACGTTAATGCATTGTTACACTAAAATTGTACCTCGTTGTATAATCATTTTCTTGTATATTGTAGCAAAGAGAAAAAAGATATTTTTAAAAAAGATCTGCAGTAAATAAGCATACAAACACTTCATCCCGAAAGTAAAGTTTCCTTAACAAAATTTTCAATTCACATTTAACGTCATTTATTTTGATTTATTTGAATAAAATGAATCTAAATCATAGAAGCACACATACACACATATTTAATTAGTGACGGGGCGCTCGTTTTCTAAACTTGCACGCGTACCATAAAATTTTTCTTTATTTCATTTATTATACTATTATCGAACTAAAAAATACGGTAAATAATAATTATTAAAGAACCAAAAATTTACAAATTGCACCATCTACCGGTCATATTGTGAGCGTTAATAGATAATATAGATTACGATTTGATATATGTATTATGATTACAACCTTTTCAAATAATCGATAAGTAATATGTTCTCTAATTCCCAAAAGTAAACACAATAATTCTGTGTGTAGTTACAATCAGCTTTAGATTGTTAAAAGGGAAGCACAATATTCTTTAGTCTCATAAGCTTACCATTTTGTCTTTACTTGACTAAGCTGACATCTAATTATATTTTCTATTGACAGCAACCGTGGTCTTTATTTTGCCAATAGCTTTTTATATAAACTTCTACTGCCTGAATGTAAAAAGATTGATTAATATGTCCACCATTTTCTTCCGCATTTCTAAACTTCATATTTCCTGCAGATTCGGTAAAATTGTAGTCGAGTAGGGCCGTATGATCGTAGTAAATTGAGTGCCATCTTCTATCCTAATTTCTCGCACAAAATAAAATAAACAACAAACATGAAGTGAATAATATAAAGTGTTTGTCTATTTACATACATAGCGAAGACAGGTCATTCTTCAAAATGTACATGGTACTAGGCAAAATACATCTTCTTCAAAATGCCCATATTTTCCGACGTAGACAATGATATTGATTTCAATAAAACTGATAGATTTTATTAAAATACATTATGAAAGAACGGTATAATTAATGAATCGCATTAGACAGTGAAAGATGCCAGATATTTTGTGTTTACAATAAAATTATATAAAAACTAGCTGAATAAAAAAAAGTTCTATTTTTGTGTTGCTATTAAGTAATGTACTTAAAGTACCTACTCATCTAGCTATTTATGGTTTTGATCTAAATTTTCTCGACTTCCATAATTCCAACTGTATAAAATGAAATCAGTTTAATTATACTTCCTAAAAACTCGGTACATATTACATTTTTACTGTATACATGGAGTATCCATTAAATTTAAAAACCCTGTTCATACGTGCATTTTTGTTATATTTCGAATACTAAATTGGATATTGTGCACAAAGGGAATTCGTTAATATTCATAGAGAAGGCAACTCTCGAATCCACAGTTCATTAATATTCTCATCATCAAAACTTCTATTAAGTTTAATTTCCTACTTACCTATACACAATTAATAAAATTCTTGTGCATTTTTTTTGCACTGCCATTATCACAAATGTCACTGCATAAAAATATAATACGGATGTCAAGTACAGCACTTTGACGATATTTCAAATGCAATATAAAATCAATTAAAGTGGAATCTCATTAAACTTTATTCATTTATAAATAAGTACGAAGTCAATATTTTAATTTTACTTTGATATTTACATAATCATATTCTATAGAATTCTTCCTACTCGTTTTTTTTTTTCTTCGTAACTTTCAGAATAATGATGTGCCCTTTACTTAGTGGAAATCAATATCCGTTTTTAATTATGAATAAAATGCAACACTAAAAAAGTAAAATATTCAAATTTTTATTTATTTTTTCCTTGACTGATAATTAATGGAGTATTCTCTAGAAAGAATGTTAAATAAATGAACAGCAGCGACACCTGCTAAAACCAAAACTAATGAAATTTTATGAACTTAACACTACAATAAAAAATTATCGCCACCATAATGATTTAATTAATACGTATTTAGCAAGTTTATATTTTTCTATAAAAAAAAAACTAAACCAAATTTACACATTCATAAACACAAAAAAAAGTTTTTTTTTTCTTTCAAAATTTCATTTGTACTTTTAAAAAGTCAATTTTAAACAATTTGTTACATACATACATTTTATCATAAATTATTATTTTATCATGAACGAATAATTTAGTGTATTTTTTTGTAGAAAACTGTAAGTTCCAATTAGATATCATATTTTATTCAAAGAAACAAGTTTCTTAACAATTTCTCGGAACCTGCGAAATCAAACGAAATGTTCAAACGATTTTTATTTCTTTATTTTAATAGAGAAAGTTCCATGAATTACTTTACAATTTTGAGATAATTTATTTATTTTTGAATAGTCAACATAAAATATCTCTTCAATTAATTTTATTACATAAAAATCATTTGAAAATCTGACAGTGCTAGTGACAACTTTTAATTCCTTAAGTACAATCACGGATGAATATAAAATAGTTAATTTATAAAACTCGCAGTAAATTTAAGTCCTAAAGATTTTTTTAAATTCAGTAATAGGAAATTTCCTAGAATTTCATTGCAATTTCAATAAAAATAGCTCGTACGACATTTTCAATAAAATTTGTAATCGCTGAACGAAAATATAACTTGCAAGAAAAATGCTCAGCTGCAAAGTGGCTGTTATGCGCATTTAATTTATTGCAAATTGGTTTATATTTTTCGTATAGGGTAGTTAGAACTTTAAATAATATTTTGTTGATTTTTGCGGAATTAAAATTTTGTTACTTCATATTTATAAAAAAAAAAAATGTTTGCACATTCTAAATTTATATTTGAATTTTCTTAGAAATGTTTAATAAACTACATGTTATCTAAAACAAAACAACTTATTTTTGTAACATTGCACTTATTGATACTTGACTGTTGGCCTATTTAAATGAATAACTATATACATATAAATAATAAAATATTTAAAAACAATATGTAATTGATGTATTTATAATTTATTAATTGTTTGTCGCGCTGTATTGCAAAGATTAACAACAATTTTAATGGCAGTTATATCTTTTAGATTACATATATTATGTTTAACGGTTTAACTTGAATTACTTAAAAAAATATAGGACCAACTTTTCAAAAATAAATTTTAACGAACTTGTATGTATGTGTGTACGTGGATTCTGTTATCATGAGTTATTTTTTAAATTCTGATTGAAGATTCGGAAAAATAATGGATGTAACAAAAAAAATTCCTTTGTCGCATTTTGGTAGCTGTTGAGGAACACCCCGAGAATGGGGGCCAAATTTTACATTTTTGTAAATTTTGCGCAATTAATTTCTGTTAAACTATTAATTAAAACCGGAGAAATTTAATATTTTTTTTTTTATTCAATCTCTTTCTAACATACACGATCCACCATCGTTACATCTCACTTCCACTCATTGTCATTCGAAAATTGTCTAAAATATTAAATATTAATGAAAATCGAAGAAATTTCAAAAATTCTATTCTTTCTAACATGCACGATCCACCATCGTTACATCTCACTTCATTCCGAAGCTAAAATTAGGAAAATTTTCTTTTATTCGACCTCTTTCTATCACATTCAATCTACCATTGTTAAATCTCACTTCTACTACTACATCTGAGATTTGAATACAAATTTTCTGATTAAATTAAAGATTTAAAAATCCCAATCCCGGCGAATCTCGAACTGACGACGTTCCGCTTCCCAGGTGTCCCGCGCTCGAGTTCAAGACTCGCCGGGATTGGATTTTTTATCTTGGACCTGATATATCAACCTATAAAAATAAAATGAATCTCATAACCATTTGAATGTAATTTAATATGTTAGCAAAGCGGAGGGGATGAGAAGGAATATTGTTACCGCCTTATTATTTGCTCTATTTTCAAGTTCGTCTTGGTAATGCTCAAGCATTCACAACTGATTTATTTTGAAAGCTTGATTTTATGTAAAAGAGGAAATGTAATATTTCAAATAAATAATGCAATGTCATTTCATTGTATAAAATATTCTCAAGAGTAAAAAACTAAACTTTAGTTAGGAAGCAAAATTATATTAAATGTGTGTGTTTGGTTATCTACTTATTTTCACTCAACTGGTCATCGAAAATTTCATGTTTATTTACTTATTATACATTTCTGAAAAATTAATTTTTATACTTTGATCAATTTTCACAAAATTAAATATTCTAGAAGAGAAAATTATGAAGAGGTATAGAGAATTTAATTTATATTGATCGCTTACTCTGAAAGAAGTGATATTTATCCAAAAGTTATTTATCAGGAATATTCGATTTGTAGATACGTTTCAAAATTCATAAAATGGACCATATAATATGAATAGTTGAAAAGGTTTAATATGTTTTAAAGAAAAATGTAGATAAAATTAGAACTAGATTATTTGCAACATCTGGAAAAACTATAATTTTCGTCAATCGACAAATTTTTAAATACTTTATTATAAACATAAAAAGTTAGCAGTAATTACAATTGTGAAAATTTTAAAATGTTACTGAGCTGTGTAATTATAAATATTTTAGAAATTAATTTGTTTTTTTATTATTTCTAGGGCCAAGCTATTGTTCAATTAGCACGCACCGTTCCAGATGTAACCATTTTTGGAGTTTGCTCAAAAGGAAAACATGAAGCATTAAAAGCTTCGGCCGTCCCAATCGATCATATACTTGAACGTGGCAACGATTATAGCAGCGAAGTCCGAAAAATAAAACCGGAAGGTGTTGACATCGTACTTGATTGTCTTTATGGTGAAGAGTGTAATCGAGGATATGCCCTCCTTAAACCGATGGGTAAATACATCCTGTACGGATCATCCAATGTTGTTACTGGAGAAACCAAGAGCTTCTTTAGTGCTGCACGTTCGGTAATTATTTTTATTTCTTTCAAAAGATTATTTAAATAAATTTATTTTTATTTTTAGTGGTGGCAAGTCGATAAAGTTTCTCCCATCAAACTTTTCGACGACAACAGAACATTATCTGGTTTTAATTTACGTCATCTAATGTATCAACAGGATGGACATGTATATGTAAAGAAAGCTGTTGAAGAAGTATTTTCTTTGTACAAGCAAGGGAAAATTAAACCAGTTTCTGATTCAACTTGGGCTTTAGAAGATGTAAGTTATTTTATAAAATACATAATAATTTGAGTGTAACGAATTTAATTATGCAGGTTGCTGAAGCAATGCAAAAGATGCATGATCGTAAAAATATTGGCAAAATCATTTTGGATCCAAGTTTGGAACCTAAACCTAAACCAGCTACACCAGCCAAAGGAAAGAAGAAGCAATCATCTGAGGAAAAGAAAGATGAAGAGAAAAAAGATGAAAAGAAGAATGATGAGAAAAAGAATGATGAGAAGAAGGAAGAAAAGAAAGAAGAAGCTATGACTAATGGTGATTCAGCTGGAGAATTGGGAGGTACATATATTTCTTTAAAGAATTAATTTATCTTAGATTCCTACGTGTGCAGTTTCTCTCTCAATTCATTTCTTACATTTATAACTTTTTAACTATATAATCGTTTTTCTCCCGATTTCTTACATTTCCATTTGTATCTGATATTGTTTTTACTCTAACTATAAATCTCTCTTCCTTCACATAAAATAAATCTTGGCTGCTCTTTTTGCCTAAATTTCATATATCCTTTTTAAATCTCCTAAATTGATTAGATATAGCTCTCTATACTGTTATAATGTTTAAAAAAATAATTGTACATCATATCTCTATAATTATCGTCTCTACGATTTAAACAGAATAACCTCGGTATGGCTTTTAATTTTTCCACTGTCTCTTTCAAGATTATATTTATCTAGATTTTTCAAAATGGTTCAAATGTACCTTTGCTTTTCTTAATTTGATTTCCATCTACATAACTGATTTTTATCCATTATTTTCTGTATAATAATACACATTTCAAGTGTTTCGATCCACTTTTCCTTTCCCATTCTGAAATAGTTTTCACAGTAAATTTCTACAATATATGAATGTTCATTATATCTTATCATAAGTTTTGAACGAATGCAAAAAAAAGTTCATAATGTTTGATGCTAATCTAATCTACGATAATCACTGATCAAAATGCCAAATCCAAAAAGTGATTTCATTTCTAAAAATGTTTTACATGCATTTATAAATTCTAATATTTGTTGTTTTGTGTAATTAAACAATATGAAAAGTAAATAATATTTATGATGAAGATTTATTAAAAGATTAAAAGAAATTTTGTAATGGTATTGGTATAATTTTAAAAATTTATAAAGCATGGATCATACGGTACGGTTTTATCTGTTAGCTTTCATAAAAGCTGCTCCTCTACTTTAAAAGTGTGGAGAAGTGTTCAAGCACATCCACTTGTTACAACTCTAATCCATAAAATTTTAATTCAATTATTATTAACAAATTATCTGTTCTTAAATAAACAATAATTTATTTACAGATTCAAAGGAAAAGGAGGAAGAGAAAGCTTCAAGTTGAATTCCTTCGTCCGCCAAATAAACCATCCTTAATTATTATTTTGTACCGATCTCTATATTATCAAAAAAAAAATTAAATAAAAATAATTTCAGTAAATTTTCTAACTACACATAAATAAATAGTCGTGTAATTTTTAAGTTTTTCTCCGGCTTTTTGTAATTTTCGAAGCAATCATTATTTTTGTGCTGTGTTAATTTTATTGTATAGGATTTTTTAGAATGTAAGGGAGAAATTATTTTTTAATATTGATTATATATTTTTTATCTCTATTAAGATATTAATTATGAATCGCCGGGATCGATCTAATAATTTCAAAAATTGAATCTTTTAAAGAAATTAATGTAATTGGCGATGGGCCTCTACACTCTATTTAATCAAATTTTTAATAACGGCATATCTATATTATAATGTTTAAAAAATAAATATCAGACCAAAAATTGTAGCAGTTTTTATACGGAAAAAAAGAATTTAAAAAAATATTTTCTCAAGCTTAGTTTAGATTTTTTACACATTGGATAAGTCAGAGATATTTTATCAGAAAAACAAATAAGGCTTTCTATATTGAACGTCTTATTTTACAGACCAAACGTAGCTTTTCTATGTCTCCGAAAAAAAAAAAAATTCTCGGCTTTTAATATTTTTTTACAAAGGTTTACCATGGCTATTTTCGAGCTGAAATTTTTGCTATTTATACAACTTTTAAACAGAAGGTATACTATTATTAAAAACAAATATTATTATATTAAATAAAAGTGCTTATTTTTATGCTATTATATTATATGAAGATAAATATAAACGTTTCAAACTGCGCTTCAATGTCTATACATATGTTTAAGGTGGGATTTTATTATTTCTCTTTTATTTCATTTTATTCGTATTCTAAATAAATTGTTGTAGCAAATTGCGCCATGTTATAAATGAAATATAAATGCCAGTGTTTTTTATTTAATATTAATTTTATGCTTTAAGACTGATGTGAATGATTTGTGAGTGCGCAGAAAATTATATGTTTCAAGAGCCTGTATAATAAATTGTTTAAATGCTATTCCGATGTTTTTCTTTTTCTTAGCTAACCCTGATATTTCAGAATTACTTAACTGCAATATGGAAAGAAAGAAAAGAAGGAATATTAACAAATAAATAAAGAGAAGAAAAATTACATACATATTTTGGTATTAACCCTTTTTGCATTCCATGCCCTCAGCATTCAACAGTGAAATTGGTCGTTTAACGCAGTCCAATACCTGAAACCAGCTATTAAAAAAACACGTCACCCGTACCACAAAACTACAAATAATTTGCAGGTTTTTACATTTCCCGCAGTGAAAGGGTTAATAGGGCTAAAATCACAATAATAAGAAATACAAAATATTTTCTGTTGCTTGTTTTTTTAAACAATACTGCCAAACTAAATATGAAATAATCCACATGAATTCACTCCAAAATTCAGAGTCGATCTCACAGTTTTAGCTCAAACTTCGGGAAATGATTCTGTGATATGTAAATAAAGTTATACAAATCATATTTTTGCAAAAAAAATCATGCTAAGACTCTCCCGGGTGATATGTGATTTTTCACATTTTCAAAAATCGAAGACTCGCTCTTTTTAAAATGCTCGTAACTTTGCTTCTACTGAACCATTTGAGACAAATTTTTTTTAGAATCTACAGAATTTTATCTACTTTAATTTGCCGCCTGTTACGTTTTATTTTAGTGCAAGTCACATGACTTAATCAGAAAATACTGAAAAAAACCAAAAATTTTTAAAATTCAATTCTCGGAAACATCATCACCGATCGGCACGAAATGTTTTAAGCCATACCTGAAATAGTCTAAAGTTTTTTATTCAAATTTAGTACACATTCAAAATTTACGATTTTTTTTGTGTTCAAATATTTGAATTTTCCCGCCAAAAAAAAAGCTGTTTCCGATTTCGAAACTGCCTCATCGGAAATGAAAACTTTTAAATGTAAATTAGTATTTTGTAATTATTCCAGGTTTAAATTTGAATTTTAAAATTAACTTCTTGGTAACACCGTGGCTATTCATTGGTATAAAAAGTTTGTGTGTGATCATTATGATATTGAGAAAAATTACTAGGCGGAAATAAACGTTTTGCCGAGAGAAGGTTCATGGTCGATGGCCATGTCCTCATCAACTACATGCGAAACGATAACGATTGCACAATAATCGCAATAATAAAGTAGTCACATGTGAAAAGAAGCTTTTCAAAAAAATTTCATTCGCGAGGAGGATTGCTATGGTGACGACCGTTTCAAAATTCATGTCATTGATAAATACACGAATATAACTGAACAGTACAAACTCCGCATAATGACTCATAAATAATAAAGGAGATATAATTGTACACAATCGTTCAACTACTACATTCACCTGCCTGACTGTGCCCCTTCGAGAGTAAGGTTAACCTCCAAATTCTATTCAACTACAATACAAATAAAAACAATTTGAGCAAATGTCTGATTCTTTAATCGTAGCCGAAACACAAGACAAGAAAAGGTAATTTTTCATTTTAAAAAAATCTCAGTTTTTCATTACTATGTCTACGAGCTTATTACAAAATTTAATAGCAATCCTCACAACGATTTGGTTGTTTATCTTTTTATGCTATTCAAAAATAGTATTTCATATTATTGGGTAAGTTGCCAAAAAATACAAGCAGTTCATTTGATTCTTATTACATAAAATCAACCTACTCTTAAAAATGATAAGTGTTCATGTCATAAAATAATTATGTTGTTTCCTGATAGTTGGTTTGGTTCTGGCTGGATATCATGGAATAAATATTCCGATAGTATGCTGAGAGCAGTTGAGAAGAAGATATTGCAATGTAAGTCAATTTTTTATTTTTTCTTTTCATGGTTTGTTTGCATGCTGTATTAAAATATTTTGTTTGTAATTAAATGACCTTGAATGTTGTAATTATCTTAATTAGAGTTATTAGGTTTAAAAAAAATTGGTATTTCGTATATTGACGAAATTTTATTCAATATTTATATTAGGGTAGTAATTAATTGATTGTTAAAGACCTTGGGAATATTGCACAATTATTGGTTTATCAATTTTTGTTTAGTGTTAAATGTACTGAAACTATTACGAATGACGTCGGTTTAATTACATGTACTGATAACATTTGATATCTCATCTCAAAATTGAATATTTTTAATTTATATAAAAAGCAATCGGGGATTTGTACCGCTATAGACAGATTTTATTATAAAATCATTAATGAAACAACAGAAAAAAATGTCCATACTTGCTGCTAATAATATTTTATTACGAAGGTTATTATTACGAGAAAATAAATAATTACAATGTAATTTAACAATATAACATCCATCCTTGAGTCGCAGTGCATAGCATCCGGATTCGATCTCTATGGAAGTATGGAAGTGTCTTCTTTTGGCATTTATAGAAATGGATTTCTTTTTATATATCGCTTATTAAATACAACAGCGTCATAACTCAAAAAAGTACAATTTTCTGTTTTTTATATAATTGGAATGCATTTTGTAGTAATTTTTAACTGATAGAGCTTCATATCTGTAAATAGAAAACTCGAGAACACAGAGCAGTAAATGTCGCTCTTGCATCATTGTCATACCATTATTTATAAAGCTTTAAATGGAGATTTTTCAGCAATTTTTTTTTTTAGATATGATGATGTTGTATTTAATGAGGGATTATGTATCACAATACCATCATAAAATTCAAAATAGTGTATAAGATTAAATGATGCAAAAGACTTGCATAGTACATGTCTGCAATCCAGACAGGTTTCAGTATGGCGGTCAATAAAAATTCAATGCAACGGAGGGTGTCGGATAATTGAAGTGGCCGGATAATAGTTTTAACTATTTATTAAAAGAAGGTACATGTAGAAGATAGAAGTAATTAAATACCGATTTTCAAAAGCGCCTATAGCTTCCATAAATATATAATTTCATTTTTGTATAATTATGTATATAAATTATTTTTTTATTTGTGTTACAAAAAGATATTATGCTACTTATTTGTTTAAAAAAAAAATTAATTAGGATTAAAGGTAACAAAGTTGTAAGTGCATATTCCTAATCATTGACATTATTCAAAGTAAATTCCATATTTCTTTATTATGCACTGCTAATATTGACCTTAATTTTACTATCACATTTGATACGGAGAGTTTGATAAATGCCCAAGTTCTAGTAAAAATATGTAAAATGAAAACAAGTATTTAAAAACATGACATATATACTTATTTATTAAAGCAGTTATAATTCTAACAATAAAAACATACATGATTTAATTGTAAACAATTTAATTGAAACTTAGAGATAAAAATTAGTATCTTTAAAACCAAATTAGAGTTCATATGTCTTTTTTTTAACTGACTCATACATGACTTGCAATTTTTATTAACATTTCGCAATTCATAGCTAATAATTTTTTTATATGATTTGAATGATTAATATCTAGATTTTTTTTCTAAAAAATGTGGTTTCTTGTTATATTTCAAGCTTAAATTATTAATTTTTATGCATCGTATAATTGTCAAGAGCTTCCTATGCATTTCATATAGTAATGGTATAGTACTGATCATTGATTTTTAAATAAAATTCTTATATTCTTTTCTGTAACACATCAATTAAAACATATTTTAAAAGTTTTTCTTAATTGTATATTACATATATTTTTTCTGACTACTATAATTTTTGTCCTTGCATTCATATAATTACTCTTTATATTTTAATTAATAAATAGAACCTCCAAGTATAATTATAATACTAAATTATTAACAATCCTTACGATTGGTAAAAAGTTTATGCATTAAATGCAATCAATCAATTATTAAGGATAAAATAATAAAGTATAAATGAATATAATTGAATTAATCTTTATTCGGATTTTGTTAATTTGTGGTATTTTTTGATATATAATGGTTAAAATTTTATATCAAGGACAAAGAAGATAAAAGTAATGCATAATTCTTATCTAAAATAATTGCACACATGTCCAAGATAACAATAGTAGATAATTAGCTTATATACATAAAAGAATTGTCTCATTATTAATTACATATTTTAATTTAAGTTAATTGTGATTATCATTTTTTTTATTTGTAAAAAAAGGCAACTGCAATGTTTTACGCCTATTGTTTATTGATGATATATGTGTAGGTTTTGCAATAATTGCACATATTTTTATGTCGATTAAAAATAAATAGCATAATCACAAACTCTTTTTAACTGTTTCATTATTTTAATCCTTGATTATTTCTTTGTATCTTCTAATTTAATCTTTAATGTTCTTCAAATTGAATTAACTATATACTGAATTTTGTTATTTCGTACTTTATATTGATTAAAATTTCCTTATATTATTTAATGGTTTTATAAAAGTATTCAGGAAAACGAAATACATAAATATTTTTGAAATCACTTTTATCTTTATGCTATATGTGCAGTGTAGATATCTATCAGATGCTTTGAATGTTAGTTTACCCTCTATTCAATATTCGAAATAGCTCATCAATTTTTTTATATAGTTACACCATTGTCTTCCACTTTCTTTTCTCTGTCTTTTGAAGAAAGTAGAAGTTGCTGTTCTTGCCTTATGAGCCAATAAAAAAGATGAAACTGGACAGTTGTAATAAATTGTTTTAATGACTATTTTAATCTTTGATGAAAGGGACTTTTTAAAAAAATTTTGATTTTCTCTTTTCAGATTGCCGAACAGCATACAGAGGTTGGTTTGTAGATGTAGGACCAGTTGTTGGACACTCTGATAAAATATGGACAATTTCTATGAACACAGATGCAAACAAAACTCCTTTAGTTCTTCTTCATGGTTTAGGAGCAGGTGTTGCATTATGGTGTCTAAATTTAGATAATTTATCGGTACAGCGGCCTGTTTATGCAATTGACATTTTAGGTTTGTTGAAAAGCATTTAAAACGTGTTTCATAATTTCTAGTTAAATTTTTAGTTTACTTTACTGTTAGATATATGCAACATAAATTCCACAACCAATTTATAAGTTCATCATAAATTTAAATTGATGGATAATCTATCAAGAGATTGAACTCAAATTTTGAGATGAAACTTTAACTAGACATTGTGATGTAAACCAATAGAAAAATATATCTTCATTCTTTATCGAGATTTTTTATGTTAGGATTTGGAAGGAGTAGTCGACCTGCATTTAGCTCTGAAGCTTTAGAAGCAGAAGGTCAATTAGTTAGATCTATTGAAGAATGGCGGAAAGAAATGAAATTAGACACTTTCATTCTTTTGGGACATAGCATGGGTGGTTTTATAGCTACTTCTTACGCTATTTCACATCCAAACAGAGTAAAACATTTAATATTAGCTGATCCATGGGGATTTCCTGAAAAACCTGTGGATTATAAGATGAAAGAGATTCCTTTATGGGTAAAAGTTATTGCATATGCTTTGCAACCTCTTAATCCTTTATGGGCTGTTCGAGCTGCTGGCCCATTAGGTAATAATTTTCCTATTATAAAAATCAATGTACATAAATATGTAATTTTGTTTAAGGTCAATGGTTGATAAATAAGACAAGACCTGATATCTCAAAGAAATTTTCTGGTTTTGTAAAAGATGAAGAATTGATAACACAATACTTATATCAATGCAACGCACAACAACCAAGGTAGGAAAATAACTTCTATTTAAATACTTCAATTTATAATTTGTTTTGTAGTGGTGAAAGTGCTTTCCATGCTATGATGTCTAATTTTGGTTGGGCAAAACATCCAATGGTTAATAGAATGAACACTTTGGATAAAAATGTTCCAATAACATTATTGTATGGTTCACGTTCTTGGGTAGATAATTCAGCTGGAGAAATTATTAAAGAAAAACGTAGTGAGTCTGAAGTAAATTTACAGGTTTGTACGATCATATTATTAAAATTGTTTATTTTCTTTACTCTTTGGTACTAACATAAGAAAATATTAAGTTAGCCACTTACGATTCCAATTTTTGTTTAAGATTATTTATTTGGTTATAATTTAAGAAAAAGAAATTATTTTTTTAACTCATTATTTAATAAATAAATATATATGTATATATATATAATCAGAATAGATTTTTATTTTCTAATCGTGTTATTATGATCTTCGCTTAGGTAATCCCAGGTGCTGGTCATCACGTATATGCAGATAAACCAGATATCTTTAACAACATGGTAAATGAAGCATGTCAAAAAGCAGATGCACAATCTTTAAAACATGTACTGGATCTAAAATTTTTAAGAGATAGAACTGAGTCCGCAACAGATGTTGAAGAAGAAACTGACGATAAAATGAAACTTTAAATATAAGAATAACTTTAAACTGTAAAGATCTACGTAATGAAATTATTTAAAGACGATTATTTATTTAAAAAAAATTAAAATGGATATATTTTTTACATTAAATAATGTATTTTTCTAGATTTTTTTAAGGTTTCTACTAAATTTATATGAAATTGTTGTATAATTACTTTCTTTTAATATAACATTAATTTAAGTAAACACAAAGTATGATTAGATAAATGCACTTTTACTAATAAACATCACATGCATGACCAATGGTGAGGCCTCCAAACGAATGATTTTGAATGTATTCAGTTGCATCCTTTAAATTTAGTTTTATTTATTATTCATTGTTAGTTTTATCTGTGGATGTGCTTCTTACTTAGTTATATGAACAATCAAATCTGTGATAGTAAGTGAACATTTGTACCTTATTGTTGCAAAATTAAATAAATTTATTGTAAATGATTTATTGCTAATTATTAATTACAACTAAAAATTTTGATTGTTGACAAATACAATAGTTAAAAATCACTTTTGGGAACCATTCAAATTTTTGCTATAAATTGAAACAAGAAAACTAAAACCAGTATCTTTGATATATAAACTTGAATATAAAATAAACGTTACTTTACAAACATTTATTACGCAATATAGCAACCCATAATTAGTAAAAATATTTGAAGTAATTTTAAACAAAAAAGTTATCAATCAATTCATTTCCATAAATAAATAGCAAACAAATTAAACGTGAATATAAAAAATTAACAATGTTTATTAAAGGACATCAAATATGTAGGATGTTAAAGAAATTTTTAATCCATCGTTACAACTCACTTCCATTCATTGCGAGGCGAAAAGTTGGAAAAATTGTAAGAAAATTTTTAATAAGAATCGAAGAAATTTCAAATGTTCTTTTATCCAAGCTCTTTATATAACATACAACCTACCATTGTTACATCTCACTTCTACTACTACTTCTGAGATTTAAATAGAAATTTTCGGATTAAACTAAAGATAAAAAATCCAACCCGGCGAGTCTCGAACTCACGACCTTCGGCTTCCCAGGTGTCCCGCGCGTATCGAAACTTTATTTAACGCATCATTATTATGTTTTTATATATAATATATAAACATCTGTTTAAACTGATGGCACTTTTATGTAGAACAAGTAATAAAATTGATTGAGAGTAATTTATAGCCATAAAGTGATTAAGATTATTTACGGCTTTCAACAAGACTTTCACGTGATCCATATGAATGGAGAAAATTTAAAATGCGCATTTTTGACCTTAAACCAACGCAAAATTCTCAAATTAACATACTAGCACACAATTCACTCTAACGTTTTTCAAATTTCTTCCTTTTTGTTTTATTTTTATTTTTTTTTTTTCGATAGTTATGCAAATGAATCTTCTTACAAATCGCCGCTCATAGAAATGGCCTGTTTATAACTCATATTGTAATTCTCTTAGAGAATGTAGATAATTATGGTTTATTAGTATCATTGTATGTTCATTCACATGTATGCAAATAAGTATTCAATTAACCGGGTCGGATTTGAATAATGTGGGATTATAATACATACTGCAATATTTTTTTTTTTATTGTAGAAAGGAACAAATCAAAATATTTCAGTTAATTGGGTATCTTATTGCTTTCTATTGTTTCTAAATTATTAGATTTCGGTGTGTTGATCTCACGGATATAAATAAATCGTATTATGCGTGGAAAATGAAAGAAGTAAATTGGTAGTTAATAAAAACAGAATTACTATTGTTAAGTGAAATGTAACTAGGTCATGTAATAAAATTAAAAAATTTTGATAGAAATAAATAATTAATTTGAAGATCTAAACCATTTTTATTTTCTGGAAAAAAAATTTTATTTTCTATGATTATTGATTGTTAAATAAATGAGTTTACGACATACTTAAATATCAAAATAATTTATCACTCACTACACGACAGTATTAAACATTTCTTATGTTAAATAGATGTATAAGATAATAGTTCTTTACAGTTGTTTGATCAAATAAGGAATAATTATGACGTAGTACATACATCTACAATGTCACTCTTGTAATACAAACCAACAGTTTTCTTTTTAACAACATACATTATAGAATTAATATGGCATCAGGTGAATTTATTTCCCGTGTCAGATATAACAATAAAGGTTAAATGAAGATATTTAACATATTAATATCACACCTTTTTAAATTGAATTCTCAATACATATTTAATTCTTTTGTAACTTTAATATGTTATAAATCTTTATTTTTTCAGAAGGACTAAAATTATTTATTTATTATAGAAATGGAATAATTTTAAGGTGGTCTACTTAATGACAGTTTATTAAATAGGCACATTTATAAAATCACCTTAAATTTAATTTAAATAAATTGTAGATTAAACAAAAGCATTAGATGAACGTGTTGAAGTGTTCACACGCAACATTACCCTAATGAGAGGCAATTAAACATAATGCAATTGGTATGATAAACAAGAGACATCTGTAGTCATGAATGGTTTATATTTATCGTATGTATTTTATGTTTTATACAAGATTAATTTCAAATTCATTCATTTCAATTTTTTAGAACGATAATTTACGAGAACTAAGATGGGGCAAGTTTTCCCTTTTTTTTTTGGAGCAATTTTTTCCATGTGAAAAGTTTCACCACATTGAGTTTTTCATTAATTTATGTAAATTTATTAATAAGTTTAAATTATTTATGTGTATTAACTGTCTATCGGAAGAATCTGATTAAAAGCTAATCGATAAAAAAATAAAAATTGTTTATTTCTGTGCAAAGGAAAATATTATTATCTAGATGGTTAAAATAAAAAATTAATTAAAATTTTTTTTATATTTCATCATTTATATAATTCGGAAAAATTAGCCCCAAAGTCTGAGAAAACTTGCACCATATACGGGGCAAATTTTCCCAAAATTAAATTTTTTGAAAATGTTGTTCTATTTATTGTAGGGACGACTTTCCAATTATATTATGTTATAATCACAAACTATACTCATTTACCCACCAAATTTTGCTGCTATTTTTTCATATCTACATTACAATGCAAGAGAGAACAAAAAACCCTAAATGGGAAAATATACCCCGGTCATCCCTACTCAAAAATTGTTTGGATATTTTTTATTTTATTACATGCGAATTTTATTCTTCTATGTGTCTTACATAGAAATATATATCAATATTAACGAATGGTCACACTAGAAACTCAAAATCTAAAAATAAATTAGAAACTATTTTTATTTCGTAAATAATAAAAGTGAAAAATTAAAAAAATAATCATGACGAATCAGAATTTCGATTTATAAATAAAAGTGATTCAATTTTATTGGAGACTTCAATAAGCAGTCAAGAAAGGAAACCCAGTCAATATTTCATTAAATACTTGCTGCATAGCTATTCATGCAAATAATTTTATTAACACATTCTTTAATTTGCAGTAATATCTATAAACAAGCAAGTTTTGTATTAAAAATTTTTAATTCTCAATAAATATTTAACATTTTATTAAAGATGTGTATTTAACTTACACATTACGTATCCGAATATCGTAAAAACCTCAAAAAATTGATTACCTGTAACAAAAAAAGAAAATAAAATTAATAACTAAAATAAACAACAAGTTTCTGTGGATTATTTAAATCCCACAGTTAACTTCTTTCTAAATAAAAAAAAATAATTATAATTAGTAAACGTGTTTCCTGCTGCACTCAACCTTGGCCCATTAAACTTGAGATCAAAAAGAAGCAGCGACTCACGCCCACAAAACTAAACCACATCTCAGAGATGTTTAGATTTGAAACACTGATTTTGAGAGATCATTAATTAAAAAAAAAAAATCATCAGGACAACAATAATTGTAATGATTATAAATTTGTTTTTCTTTTTTAAATTAGATAAAAAATTTTAATTTGTTTAGTTTTTTTTTATTAATTGTACTAGTTATTCAGTTATTCTTAAAATAATATTGAAATGATATATTCATGGATAATTTAGTTTCTAATTAAGTTGTTCGTGTGAATTTAATGCATGTAAGTAATTAGATCTAAGCGTGATTATAATTAATATCACTGGTTTGATTGATAAGCGTGCACTGATCTTCTCTCACTTACTTCATCCTACATAAAATCACACCTATTATAAGCAACTTACCCGAGTTACCGCCTTATTTATTATTCTTTAATGCATATAATTAGAGAAAGCCGCGTATATCTATAAGACGTATATAATCTTCATTATTATTCCTTACATGATAAAGTATCAACAAAGTTCTTGATTTATTAAATGTTATAATAGTGATTAATTATCTTTATATTCATCTATTGAAAGAAAATATATTTATAATTATGTTTAATTTATTTTATAGAAGCTTGAATGTTGAAAATATTCTTTCCAACAATATAAAAGAAAAATGTTTTATTATTTAAGATAATAGTTGTTACTTCACAATTAACGCACATTTATTACACTTTGTTTTAACATTTTTAAATTCATGAGAACAAGGTTGGAAACATTATGAATTAATTAAGATTTATATAATCAAGATAAAGAAGTGCAAATTTATTTAAGTTTTATGAAAAGTTTTTTTTTTTATTTTAAGATACAAAATAGAAAAAAAAATTTTCTAATTTTGAATGAAATTTTTTAAATTCTTATGGATTACTAAAATCAAGATAAAAAAATTTTCTTCATTACGTTTTATTACAACTAAAATTTCCTTTTAAAAATAAATTCTTTTTAAATTCTCTAAATATGTCATTTTAATTATTTCAATAATTTTTTTTTATAGTCATGAAAGAGCAGAACGAATTAATAATTGATGTGGAAAAATGTTGTTCTGTATATTAACTGTGATTTGTGCAGTGTGAAGTGAAATGCTGCACCTTCGATATTCGTATGTATCTTTGTAATTGGGGCAAGAACTCGTTCAGGAGTCGCTTCTTCATACAAATCTAACAGTAACAGTTTTATATAAATCATTTCGAATGCGAGAAAGAAGCAGGACACGCTGTCTTAATTGAATACTCCATAAATTCCTTGCTAAAGATTTTACACATTTTTGCATCTTCTTAACACCAATATAAAAATATAAAAGGAGGGTAGGTTGTATTTCAGATTTATTTCTATGAATGTTTCTTTTTAAATTCGAGGCTTCATCACAATCCCTCAAAGTCTCTCTTTCTCTCTCTCTCTCTCTCTCTTTCTTTCTTTCTTTCTTTTTCGCGTCATCGACTACCAACTCGTTACTGTCGTCGCCAATACACTTGTATATAGTGTAGTGAACCTATAGGCAACCAAAGATACACCTAATACGAAGCGCAAGAAGATTCTTGAATAAAAGTGAAATTTCTAGATGAGAAATTTTTAAACTGTTTAAATTTTAGGAAAGGATACGTCACAGGAAATTTCCAAAAGTCTTCCCAGGAAATATAAATAGGAAGAAACACAAGCGCTGGTGAATTCTTTTGTCATGAAGAGTGCGCGTAATATAAATCTCCGTAAGAAATAAATAGCGTCGCTCGGTTAATATAAATTGTAAATCGCTGCTGCTCGGTCAATATAAATTGTAATTAGTGTGTTATTTTAGTTGTAATATTTTAGTTTAGAATAAAGTTTAGTTTAAAATAAACTGAAAATACTTCGCACCCAGTGTCGAATCCCGAAAACGTTACAATAGGTGTCAGGTATGGGGTAGTCGTGGATTAAAATCATTGAGGATTGGCCTGTACCGCGTAACGTTCGCGAGGTTAAAAGTTTCTTGGGGTTATGCACATATTACCGTCAGTTTGTGCCAGGATTTGTTGATATTGCAAAAATTATTGTGGTAGGAAAGAATTTTGAGGACCATCTAAAAACCTGGAGGACGTTTTTAAACGGACAGGAGGAGCAGGGTTGAAATTAAATCCTAAGAAGTGCCATCTTTTCCAAAGAGAAATTAGTTATCTGGGATATGTGGTATTCAAAGAAGCAGTCGATCGACGGAAGATTAAAATAGTGTTGCTCGGTCAATATAAATTGTAAATCACTGTTGCTCGATCAAAAATAAAAATAAATTGAAAATTATTCTCACCCAGTGTCGAACCCCTTAAACGTCACAATAATAATGCCCGAGCAAAATGATATTTTCTATATTTAGAAAAATTGATGCTGTCTGGAAATATCTCGAGCGCTTTGCTCGTGGGATATTTCCTTAATAATAACATCAATTGAAATTATTTCATTATGACAATCTTCAAATTTTGTATAAATTATAACGACAAATATCAGTTTCTTATTTATTTAATCCAATGGGCAAGAGAAACACCAAATTGAATATACAGTTCATGTAGCACGCTATTGGTCAATTTGAAAGAAATGTAAATATAATTTGATGATATACTTCCGTGATTGGGTTATTTCTCTAAAATTCTTATATAAAATGTATGAATGATATAAACAATAATATTTATAAAATCGTTAAACTACGGACATTTTTTATTGCGACCGGGCATTTTAAATACTTTAGTCCATATCCGGGAGTATAAAATGTCAGGAATTAATTTTAAAACAATTTAATTCAATTCTATCTTTAAAATTAAGGGTAGTTTATTTGAAAAATCAGAGGAATCACCTTAAAAATTTAAAAATGTCTAAGAATAATTTTTCAAGTTCGTGAAAATAATTCAACAATATTTTGAAATTAAATTAAATAAAGAAAAAGTTAAAAAGTCACTTTCAAATTTTAATTTTCTTTATTTTTTAAGAAAGTAATCGACTTTTAATTTCATTACTTTTTGTATACAATAACTATAATTAAATAATTCGAGTAAAATATAAATTTGAAAGTAATTGCGATTGGAAAAAAAGCGAAAATTCACATCAACTATTAAAAAGCATCATTTTGTATAAAATGCATTAACACGTTTTTATAGTCTCTCCTGCATTAAAAAAAAAACCATCCACTCATTTTCATCGTGCAATTAAACCAATTAATTCTTTTCACACTGAACTAAATTAGGTTAGTTGTGTAATTTTATTTAAGTATTAAGTGTAGTGGATTAAATTCTTCGAATACTTATTTTGATGGTATTTTAATGCCCTCGTAAAACGGTCCATGTAATAACAACATCCGTCAAAATTTTGTTTATACGATGCGGGTGCCGATAAACCTTAATTATTACTTATGATATCTTATTTAATTTAATTACATACAATTTAATTTATTTAAAAAAAAAATTATCATGATGTGAATGTAAGATAATTCGCAAAAAAAAAATTACAATATGAATTATTATTTGGTATATATTTCTTTGCAATAAAGATTTAATCTAATCTTAATTATAGTTATAATAATTGGATTCTCTTCGCCCACATGCGTATATTTTTGTGATTGTAATTCTACTGACCCATCACCATTGCATTATTATTAGGTGCGCCGACACACATTTCAGTTATAAAAAAATTTAAACGTTTATTGTTGGTTTCATTTTATTTACATTTAATTAAATTATAACAGTTTCAATGCGGTTTTATATGTTTAATTAAATCAGTGGTATTAATGAGCAGTATTTAATGCATTAGTAAGTAATTCTAGAGTTTATCTTTAGATTTCATCGGCATACAATTAAGATGTAAAATAATAATTTTATTGAATTATTTCAATCAATTTCTTAACTAAGCAATAGAAGATAACAAATTCTTCATAAAATAAATGTTATGCGTTTTTTGGACTAAAGTATTTAAAATGCCCGGTCCCAATAAAAAATGTCCGTGATTTGATGATTTTATAAATATTATTGTTTATATCATTCATACATTTTATATAAGAATTTTAGAAAAATAATCCAATCACGGAAGTATATCATCAAATTATATTTACATTTCTTTCAAATTGACCAATAGCGTGCTACATGAACTGTATATTCAATTTGGTGTTTCTCTTACCCATTGGATTAAATAAACAAGTAACTGATATTTGTCGTTGTAATTTATACAAAATTTGAAGATTGACATAATTAAATAATTTTAATTGATGTTGTTATTAAGGAAATATCCCACGAGCAAAGCGCTAGAGATATTTCCAGACAGCATCAATTTTTCTAAATACTGAAAATGTCATTTTGCTCGGGCATTATTATTGTGACGTTTCCGGGGTTCGACACTGGGTGTGAATAATTTTCAATTTATTTTGATTTTTGACCGAGCAACAGTGATTTACAATTTATATTGACCGAGCAACACTATTTTAATCTTCCGTCGATCTACTGCTGCTTTGAATACCACATGTCCCAGATAACTAACTTTTCTTTGGAAAAGATGGCATTTCTTAGGACTTAATTTCAACCCTGATCCTCCTATCCGTTTAAAAACGTCCTCCAGGTTTTTAGGTGGTCCTCAAAATTCTTTCCTATCACAATAATTTTTGCAATATTAACAAATCCTGGCACAAACTGATGGTAATATGTGCATAACCCCAAGAAGCTTTTAACATCGTGAACGTTACGCGGTACATGCCAATCCTCAATGATTTTAATCTACGACTACACCACACCAGACCATGAGCTACGAGGGGCATCACCGTATTTGTTGTCTTCTAAATAAAAATAAATAAATTATAAGTATTTGGTATGATTAAGGGCCAGTTCAGGCATAACGGAAACCGTACGGTTGCAAATCGTACGTTTAACCGGACGGATAAACAATCTGACACAGTAAGAAAATAGAACCATGGGGATTCCGCACGGTTCCATTACTAACAAACGCTCTGGAAGCGTTCAGTTATTCTTTGAAAACCACGCGGTTTGGACCTGTTGCAATATGGAATACTTCACATATTTGAACTAAATTATGTGTGAGTGTGTGTGTTTGTACTTTCTGCATAATCGCTCGCTATTCGTAGCTATCTGAACAAAATTTAACCGCGCGTTTTAAAACCGCACGGATTTTCATATCTAAATTTAGATGTGCGGATCACTTTATAAATTTTTTAATCAACAAAAAATAATTAAATAAAATAGTACTAATATTAGAATAATAATTTTAATAGGAATAAATTATAATCACCTTTTCAAACGAATCTTTTTCGTATATAATAATGAAAAAATCTCAAGATATCCAGGATTGCAACATCAAGAACCTATAAAAAAAAAAGAAAATAAAAATTAATAAAAATTTTAATTAAAAAACTTTATTTAAATCTCATTTTCTAAATTAATAATTATTTTTACCTAATTTTGATACTTCTTAAACTTTAATGATAATAAAAATCATTTCAAATTTGACAGATGAAAAAATTTAATTTTCCAATGTTTACAATAAAATAAAAAAATTCCATCGCCAACTTGAATCGCATTAAAAACTTTTTAAAGTAAAAAAAAACTAATGCGATTAATGCAAACGATCAAAGAAAACGCTTTTCATTTCCTCTAAAGCAAATGTTAATTAAGGTAATTTGTAAAATTAATGAGGAAAACAAAAAATAATCTAATATTACAACTTTTTAATATTATTTAATCAAAAGTTTTATAAAATACATGTTTTAATGTAAAATTGAAGTGAGTGTAGAGAGATTATGTTTATTGATGAGAACGTTCATTACTTAAGTAATTTGGTTGTAGCTTGGGAACGTAAGCGATTAGTATGTTGCGGTGAATAATCATGTGGTTTTCGTGCAATGAAGTAAACGCGCGTTCGTACAATATGATCATTAAGTGGCTCATTCATTAACCAATTTTTGTTAGAACATGCACGAACATACCGGACACGAAGAAAGTAGGTGATGTTCGTGTATTTAACAAAAATTGTATTGTTCAAACACAAACACCCGCCACCGTACTTACTTACAACAAAATTCATAAATAAATAATCCGATGATTTTTTGTTTAATTAAAAAATTTTTGTAGAAAAAAAAAATTAACTGTAAATTGTGAAAATAAACGTGTACACGTGGATAAGAAAGGGCACGAGCACATATGTTTTGTTGTGTTAAAGTGGCCCAATAGCGGATTGTCGCGATCCTAGAACGTGTTCGCGAGGCGATTTCCAAGTAAAAAACGGATTAAGTTCGCAGCCTCACAGGTGACACTTCTCATACCGGATCCAGTGGTTCTCTAACTTGGTCTCAAAACATAACGGAATGGGGAAAAACTGTCTGACTTGATGGATGTGCATTTTCAATTCTTTTACTTTTTGCTTCTGTTTATCATTATTATTTCTTTATTACATTGCTATGATGGATCAGGACGACTAACCGTAATATTTGCACGCATTTATAAACAGATTGTCGCCAATTAAATTATATTGACAAGGTGCATGTACAACTTCAACTACCGAAATGAGGATTGATTAATGAATGCATTTAATAACAGACGGATAAAAACTCGTATTGACATCCTGATTGAAGACTTATTAGGGCAGTGGATCATCTATTTGTGCATCGATGATTACAATAATGGTGCACAACGTTCACCGAGTAACTATAACCATGAAATAATTAAAGAAATATATCATTTTATTCGCATTCATTCAAGCAAAATAAAAGAAAAATCTTAATAGAATGGAATTTTAATCTATAATACTTATCTATTAAATTCTAAACATCCTGATTCCAACTGTATTCTCATTATATTTTATAGTTATTATGAATTTAAAAGAAAGTGGAGAAATTAGTTCGAAAACATTTGTACATTATGGAATTTTATTTCATTTCCCGAACGAACAAAGTCGTGGCATCAACAAAACAAGTCTTTTAGGATGACCGGAGCGCCATCTTTTGTTACTATTTAAAAGATCAGCGTACAATAACTGTGTTTACTACTCAGATATATTGATAAACAAAGTAAAGCGAGCAATGACAATGCTTATGTCACAGAGCTGCGTTTTTGAGGTGAAGGAAACAACCTCAGCGCTCTTCTTAGGCAATACGGAGTAGAAATGTCAAAAAAATAACAATTTGGTACAGAAGTACTAGTTACTCGAAAAGACCCGATGTGACGAGTACTCGCTTATAAATGTAATAGTTACTTTGATTACTTTCAACAGCTTAATCTAGTACCTACAACTGCCAGTCGTATTGGTACTACTTTTCTGTCGCGTTGATTTAGCAAGCTGTGAGGGGTCAACAGCCGGAATACTGGTTCGCTTTCTACCTCGATTTAGCAGAAATATTTTCGGATTTGATCAAACGAAAAAGACATACGTCCTCACCTTGCCTCACTTCAGATGTATACCTACCTTTAGAAATCTTTTGAGCACTGTACAATAATATTTTTTAATATTTAACAATGACGTAGTTCTCCAGTTGTATAAAAAATTTTATAAAAATAAACAAATTGAATCATTTTGTACAAGATTCTCTACACATTTGCAATTTTATGTCCTGCTCATGAAAAAAGATCTTGGTATCATGTCTATGATCATTAAAACTTCTTTCTCTACTTTTTATATACGCAGTAACTACTACAATCAACATGAATTGTTCGTTAACTTTATTATGTAGTTATACGTATAAAACATTCTTTGTAAAGCTAAAAACTAATTTCTAAACTCGATCAATTTATGTTTAAAATAAAATAAAAACATTACCATAATTTCCAAGACAATTCATTTAAGATTGATTCTTTCACAGCACTCACCTGAAATAAATATAAAAATTATTAGAAAGATTTTTCATTTAAAAATTAAAAAAATTAATATATATAATAAGGACGGTGTCCGCATTAAGCCAAAGAAAGCAAAATATCATAAAAGGGATGATTCAATTTAGAATGTTCTTTTTACAGTTAAATTGTTATTGCTCTGACGGCACTTCATACTTATATGTGTAATGAGGTGTATTGCTACAACCATGAAACTAATTTCATCAAAACTAAAAATTAAAATTCCTAAACGGTAAGTAGAATAAAAAGAAGTTGCATTTCCATTGATTTGCACAACAATAGTTGCGCGTTTTATGACCTCTCCATGCGCGATCTCGCATCTTATTAACATTATTGTTGAACGGATCCACTTGTCGTGGTATGTACCATTCGATGTGGCGTCATCTTGTCTGGTTTTACTCGGCCAGGAGGTCGGGTCAAATACGGGTCAGTCTCTGCCAAGCAGAATCCGAGAGCCCATTCAGTACACCATCACAGATACGATCTCATTCTCACTTACCAACATTTACACTACACACACATACAATTTCTTTTTATCGCTGCATTGTTTACATATTAACGTTTTAGCATCCGTACGTGTATTGTCATACATCACAGGGACACAACTTTTTTTTTTATGGAATTTTACAGATTTCACACGACAGGTTTAAATGGTTCATTGTATTTTTTTTTATCAACCATATGGATCACAGATATTTTCACATGAACTTATTTTTTTTTATTTTCTTTAATTAATTCAAACCTTTGAGAGAATACGAAAAAAAATTAGAATGAGATCTAATGATCCAATAAATAGAAAGGATGAGATGAACAAGATTTTTCCTAAATCTTTTCAATTTCTTTAAACCAACTGTTAATTTTACTATAATTTAATTACATTTAATTTATTTTATAATACTTAAGTATTAATTAAAAACTTTTTTATATTAAAAAGGTTGACTAAGTGCTCATTGCATAATTGCTATTATTATTACATTCGCGCTCTAATTTCCGATTCTTACATTGCTCATGAGCATGTTTCAATCTTTTCCTATACACTCTAGTTATACTAGACCATGTGTCCACATATAAACATGAAGAAAAAAAAAACGCCTTTCCTGTCGAGGAGAAGTTAGCGGTATTTTTTTTGCCCACACTCCAATCACCCATAAAAGGAACTGTTCTTTCTCTAATAGATCCACCCAAATGTATCGACATTCATAATTATTATCGATGAGAATAAACAAAAAAAAAAGAATGCAAAGATTACAGTCCAATTGAATATTAATTAACTGTAAATTAACGATTGGTTTAGTTTTTTTTATTTTTTTATTTTTTACTACCCTGAGTATGGCCGAATAAATTCGGTCGAAACGTTTGCAAATAAAAAATAAGTTTTATTATCTAAAAAGAAAAACTTTAAATTATTTCTTGTTAATTTAGATAAAATATTGATTCATCCAAAAGATAAATATGTTTTTACTGATTTATTAAAATAAATATTTTGTAATGGATATGTTAGCATAAAAACAAGTTCCTATTTGTTTTGCAAAAAAACAATTTTCTTTGGAGATGTTCTACAAGTTTATACATACATAAGGGATTGGTATAGTAAAACAAGTAATCTACTGTAGAACTATTGAATATATTTGCATTGCGTTTGTAAATATTAAAATGAATATGAAAATGAAAATACATTTAATAATATTCTACAATTATTTTATATTCTGTCAAAATAAAGTTCCATTTAATTAACAATAAATATATTAGATAAAAAAAAAAGGATTTTGTGGCTTCCTTTATAATTAATATAATTATAATTCACGTAACAAACAATTTGGGAGAATTATGAAGTTTCTACTTAAAAGAAATTTTTTTCAAAAAATCTAAACAATATAAGTAATTTAAATGTAAGAATAAAACGTAATGAAATCATTGATAACTTTAGTGTAACGTAAGAATAATTATTTAGAACTTTCATAAGTCACAATTGAAGAAAAATAAATTAGAGTTACGTATATGTAACTTTTGTTAACGAAATGATCATACAAATTAAGAGATTATAACAACCTTTGTTAATATCATTCTTACATTTCACTTTCATTCTTTTTTTATTTAATTATATCAAATAGAGTTGAAGTACGTAATGATATCAATGAAATCGGCATTAAAATTTGATTTTACAGCCGATTTTGACACCAGATATTTTATCTTCAATTTTTTCTACTAAATTTCGAAATTTTCTTATCTTCACTGAATAAAAATGTAATTTTAGTGCGAAGAGATTATTAAAATAATTTTTAGTTTTTTTTTTAATTTTATTCTTAATAACTTAAATCTTATTCGATTTTTCTTAAAAATCTTACTTTACTTCAATAACTGTTAATAAACTACTTATTAAAACGGACTCAATTAATATTGTGAACTAATTTCTTAGAAAAACTTATTTTACAATTTTATTTAATTGACTTCCATTCATGTAGCAGAATTTGTTACATGTAAAACTAATTATAAAGTATAAAATAATACATAATATAGAGCAGTTCTTCTGCAAATACATTAATATATAATGAAAAATTATTAAATAAAAATCTTTCAAAGAAATCAAACGTTCGCATCATTGTTTCTAATTGTTAAGAAAAATCATTAAGCAAGAAGATTAATAAATAGAAAGCTTCAAAGCTCTAATGTATTTTCTGAATATTATTAAACAAAGTTAAACGACTTGCAACTTTTATCTGATCATCTAACATTTTCCATAAAAAAAACTTCTGGGATAAATTGTTCAAAAATAACCTGACAATTTCATTAAATAAATCCAAATTTCGTGAGATCTCTTTAAGTATCTAATCCTACAAAAGTCACGAGTTCCAAATTGCATTTAATAACTAATTCACGCACTGAACATAATATAAGATGCACTGACTTACCGGAAAATGCGGATGAAAATTAAAAGCCGGTTGGTAAATCGCGTTTTATTAATAATCCTTGAAACGTTTTTAAGATTGTCAATCACTGAACCAATTCCAAACAAAAAAAAATGAGTCTAAAAAAAAATATTGGGGGGCGCACACCACACACCAGCTTACGCGATGTTCAAATTGAGAATGGAATTCACCTGTCTCATGATCTACCACTATAACCACACACACCATGCGGTGTCTTCAGTGTGCCACCACTCCAACCACCTTACCAACAACACGCGACCGCCTTCTGACCCAGACACAGTCTGTACAGTTATTCCATTTTGAGCCATCACCCTGGCCGGCATCGTGCTTTGCCATGTCTTCATCTATTGAGCTATTTTACACACTCCAGAAGTAGGTAAATAATGCGAAATATCTCCACACCTGTGTTTATCAAAAGATATAAGATTTAGACCATCAACGAAAATTTGCGCGCGTTCGCTCTTCCTTCGTCAGGTGTTCCGAGGCTACCGGCAGTTTCTTTAGGGCATATTCACTCCAGGTCACTAGAGTAAAGCTGCCTCGCACGATCCCCCCACTTTAAGCAAAACCCTGCCGACCCATTGCCCAAAATAAGTTCTCTTATTTAAATTTTTTTCTGAAAGAATGTTGCTCATCTACTTTGCTTAACATCCTAAAGACATCTCGACCAAATTATTATTTTCTCTCGCTCGTTTCGATTGTAAATTGTGCACATTAATGAACTGCATTGCCGCACCTTTTCCGATTGTTTATATAATAAGCATTTCACCCTTATATAACAAAAATGATCCACATCATTTCTTTTACTTACTTCTTTTAATATAAAAAATTATCTTTTTAAATCCATTTAATTAAAATTGGAAGACAAGGAAATATTTGATTTAATTAGAATTTTAATACTTAAAAAATGGAAAGGTCTATCTTTAAAATTATTTTGATGTGTAATACTCAAACTGTGTTTATCAAAAGCTGAGAATATTATGAAATTTGGGACGATAAATATGTTTGAGAATGAGAATTAAAGAGGTGAAGCTAATTTAGTAGAAGTGTGTATACAGAAGATGGTCCTATAGAAGACATATTAATAATTTCTGGTTTTAAATTGTCTTCTTGGTTGCCTAAATCCAAGGCAATGATGCAAACGTTGCATAACTTCAGATAATTTTATAATTAAAACAATTAAATACGCAAATTGTATTTATAACATTAATAACTACATATACAATTTAAAAGAAATTTATTTTGCTTTAAAATAATCGTATAGTATTTTGAGATGTTAGTTTTAAAACATCCTTTGGTCCAATTTTTAATTAAAATTCAATGTGCCAAGGTCAAGACGATTATTAAATTCGCACAGAATACAGTTAATCCGTTAAATATCCACGTAACGTATTTCCGCCTGAAACAATTGTGAAATTTACTTTATTATGTGATCAAATATGGGAATAATATCTTTCCTGGATTTAATTGTAGCCCAAATATGCCGTATGTTCCTGTGCAGATCCTAAACGGACCCATGTTGTTAAGCAGTCAAGGTCAGGCAACATTCCATCGACTAAGCGCGCGAACCTTCTTACTGACCCAGAATTTTCACTTCCTGCATCGTTCACTCATCCAATTCATGAACAGACTGACGGGCGCCTCATTTTTAAATGCCCAATGTTCATTATGAATCAAATTATATTTTTATATACATTATTTTTTTATAGTTTTATAGACACTATAGTTGATGTATACCAACCTATAAAAATAAAATGAATCCCCTAACCATTTGAATATAATTTAAAATGTTAGCAAAGCAGAGAGGATAAGAAGGAATATTGTTACTGCCTTACTTATTTCCTCTATTTTCTACTTCGTGACTAACTTTTAAAACATTTATTTATGTGATGTTTAAAAAATTAATGAATTTCATTAGAATAAAATTATGTCAGCATGGAATATTTCAAATCAATAATTTACTTCTTAATCTAATACTAATTTTATCTGGGAGCAAGTCGTAAGTTTTGATAACCGATCTTAATTAACTTCAAACATTTTCAAACTGATTTTATTTTAACGATTGGTCATAAAATATAAAAAGAAATGTCAACGTGAACGCATTCTTCTTTTTATTAATTTTAACTGGAGGCGAAAGGAGGAAGACATTTTAAAATTGTTACTAGTTTTAAGGAAGAACTGTGAAATTAAAAAAAGAAATCAGAATTTTAAAAATTGTAATTTAGTTTACATATTAATTAAGAATTAGTTTGTAGAAAAAAATCTACTGCTGATTTAATAAAATCACGATTCTAAAATAGAATTTTCATTTAACTCTTCTTTTTCTTTTCTTTTTTTCTTATAAAGAGTTTCTTCATGCGTTTATCACTCGAAACGATTTTGACACATAATTTATTGTAGCGAACCTATAGGCAACCAAACATACACCTAACAACAAGGGGCGGGATTATTTTAAATAATATATTTGTGTAACAATTTGACCGTAACAAATTGTTACTCTCAATTCCTAAATTCATTGACATCATTAAACAAATCCATTTTAATTTTATTGTTAGATTTTTTTTTTATCATTTGATTTGAATTTAAATTCGTAATTTTTGCTTTCATTTAAATATTTTAACAGCTGAAATGCACATACAAATCAGCACATTAACACATAAAAAAAAATACAAAACGAAATCGAAGATGCATGTGAAATAAACAAAAATACTTTTCACATTTAGGTGTGAATGACAGGATGTAAAATGGTTTAATTAAAAATATAAATAATTTCTTTTTTTTAAGATTCGATTTGATATTCTAGAAAAATTTAGGTGCTGATTAGTTTTGTAACGGAAAAAAAATTTGTCGGTTAAGTACCACATCCAAATTTCGGTGTAATCAAAATAATAAAAAATTTATTGACCAATTAAATGTCATCGATCTAATTATTCCTTGATCGGATTCCTTCCCGTTTGTGGCGTAATACACAGATTTGGTGCTACCCACTTTATCTATTTTAAGAATATTTTAAAATCATCGGGTTTTTTTGTAATTAATTATTACTTATTGCATTTAATATTAAATTCTTTTATTAATTTGATGCAAATTAATGAATTAGTATGAAAATTGCAAGCTGCGGGCGATTTTTTAGCGAGCAAAATTAGAGGTTTCGAGACGAAATTGGTTTAATTAAAATATTTAAGAAATTGATGAAATGTAAAATAAAACTTTTAGATGTTTGATCCACATTTGTTAGAAAAAGTAGCGTTGTTTTAATTATTTTTTGTATTCATATTTTTTGATTAAATTAAAGATAAAAAATCCAATCCCGGCGAGTCTCGAACTCACGATCTTACGTTTCCCAGGTGTCTCGTTCGCTTTAAGGTGAAACGAAAGTTAAGGTGGAAATTCGTTGAAAATCGTTGGAAATTCATTAAAAATAGTCCAAAACTACTGAAAATCGTCAAGAATCGTTGAAATTCGTCGAAATTCGTTGACAATTCGTTGAAAATCGTTAAAAATTCGTCGAAAATCGTTTGGAATTCATTGAAAATTGTCGAAAATTTGTGAAAATTGTCAAAGATTCGTTAAAAATCATTGGAAATTTTTTAAATTCGTTAAAAATTCGTAAAAAACCGTCGAAAATTGTTGAAAATTGTTGATAATTCATTTAAAATTTGTTAATAACCATCGAAAATTGTTGAAAATCGTCGAAGATTCGTTGAAAATTATTGAAATTTGTTAGAAATTGAAAATCGTTAAAATCATTGAAAATTCGTTGAAAATCGTTGAAAATTTCTTAAAAATCGTTGAAAATCGTTGGAAATTCTTTAAATATTATCGATTTTTCAGGTTATCGCCCAAATTTTGGGGTTATTGAGTGATTATCAAGAGATTTTTGAGGTTATCGAGTAATTTTTGAGATTATTGAGTAATTATAAAACGATTTTTGAGGTTATCAACTTGAATTTTTCAATTTTTTCGACTTTTCGACTTGAGTTTTTCATTTTTTTCGACTTTCAACTTGAATTTTTCAACTTTTCCTTGAATTTTCAATATTTTCGACTTTCCGACTGAAAATTTTCAAATTTTTCAATCTGCCAACTTGAAATTTTCATTTTTTCGACATTTCCGACTTGAAATTTTATTTTTTCCGACTCCTTTAGTTTTTAATAAAAATCGAAGCAATTTCAAATTTTCTCTTATTCGATCTCTTTCTATCGCATATAATTTACCATAGTTACATCTCACTTCTACTATTTCTTCTGAGATTTAAATACAAATTTTCTGATTAAATTAAAGATAAAAAATCCAATCCCGGCGAGTCTCGAACTCACGACCTTC
>JAODAH020006298.1:0-12906 GCA_027574865.2 Coproporus ventriculus | reverse complement strand
TTAATATTAGTTTCGTGATTAATATAATTAATTAGTTTTAAATTTGATTTTAGGGCTATTAAATGTAAAGGAGTGAAGCCCATTTTGTCGGGAATGTTTAATTTTGCACCGAAATTAAGTAAAGTTTTTGCTTGCGTACAATTCTCGTTGTTTAATGCTAAATGTAATGGGGTGTTTCCATTTTCATCTTGAGGATTTATTTCCATATCTGGAGTAATAAATTTGGATATATCAAATTTACACATTTTAGATATTAAATGAAGAGGAGTTGTACAAGTTTTATCGGAGATAATAAGATTAGCGTTATTGTTAATCAAAATTTTTGCAAAATTAAAATTTTTATAAAAAAGTGCTATAAGTAGTGGGGTTTCTCCTTTATTATTTTTAATATTAATATTATAATTTGTTAGTTTTATATGTTCTGGTATTATAAATTCTGATTGTTTTGCAATGAAATGAAAAGGAGTTTCATTAAATCTATTTGAAATATCTAGAATTGCATTGTTTTCAATTAAAATTTTTGCTAATTCATAATTTTTTTGTTTCAATGCAAAATGAAGAGGGGTATAACCTCCCGTTGTTTGCAAATTAATATTTAAATCTTTAATAATTATTTTGTTAAGAATTTTGGAATCTGTACAATATGATAATAAATGAAGAGGAGTTGTTCCAAATTCTCCAGGTATATCCAAAATAGCTCCATTATCAATTAAAAATTCTGCATGTTTAAAATTACGTTTTTTAAGTGCAAAATGTAATGGAGTTTCTCCTAGTTCATTTTGAACATTAATATCCAAATCTTTAAATATGAATTGAAATAAATTAAAATTTGGATTTTTTGTAGCAAAATGAAAGAAAGTGTTACCAAATTTATCAGATGTATCAATTTCAGCGCCAGCTTTGATTAAAATTTCGACTCCTTCGTAATTTTCGTTTTTAACTGCAAGAAGTAAAGCAGTTTCCCCATTATTATTCTTCAAATTTATATCTGTAACACTTTCAATAAAATCATTTAAATCAAAAGAAGAATTAGAAGAAATTAAATGGAAAGGTGAATTTCCTGATTTATCAGGAATATCTACACTAGCGCCATTCTTAATTAAAAATTTAATATCTTGATTATTTCTACATTTTATTGCAAGATGTAAAACAGTTTCGCCATCTTTATTTTGTAAATTTATATCTTGAAATGATTTAATGTAATCAGGAAGGTAATAATTTAAATTCGAAACGATTAAATGGAAGGGGGTATTTCCAAAATTATCTTGTATGTTTATATTTCCACCATTTTTAAATAAAAATTTTATTCCTGCATTATTATTTTTGTATATGGCAAGATGTAGAGGGGTATTACCATCACAATTCCGTTCATTTACATTATTAAAATGTTTAATAAAATTAAAAAAATTAAACTTGCAATTTAAAGCCATTAGATGTAACCCAGTATTTCCTTCTTGATTAGGAATATTCACATCCGCCATTTTGTTTAATAAGAAAATAACTTGATCGTCAAGTTTCTTTTTAAATGCAAAATGAAGAGGAGTTTCTTCATTCTTATTTTTAATATTTATATTTGCTCCATTTTCAATTAACATATTAATTAATTTTGAATCTTTGTTTCTAATAGCTGTATGTAAATAAGTTTCACCATTTTTATTAATTCCATTTATATTTTGTATTTGTTTAATTTGTTCAATATTAATTGAATTATCAGAATCGTGATTTTGATTAGAATTAATTTTTGATAGTTCAGGATTTTCATTTTTAAGTGCAGTGCTTAAAGCCATTATTTCTTTAATATCCATCTGCAAAGTAAGATAACCTAAAAATTTTTTGGAGGAGTTTGAGGATAACATTAAATGAATCGGAGCTTCACCATAATTATCTAAAATATCTATTTTTGCACCATGATTCAATAAAATATTTATTTGATTATTATTATTATTTCTAAGAGCAATATGTAAAGGTGTTTCACCATTTTCATTTTGTATATTTATATTTTGAATGTGTTTAATAAAGTTAATTAATTTAAAAGATGAGTTAGAGCACATTAAGTGAAATGGGGTGTTTCTACATTTATCAAAAATTTCTAAATTTGCCCCAAATTCAATCAAAAATTTTGCGTGTTTATAATTTCCATGTTTACAAGCTATATGAAGTGCAGTTTCCTGATTTTCATTTTGTATATTAAAATTGTAATATCGAATGACCAATTGGGTAAAATCAAAAAATTGATCGGCAGCCATTAAATGTAATGGAGTGTCCCCGTTTTTATCACAAATAAATATATCAGAACCGAAATCTAATAAAATTTGTGCTTGTTTATATTTTTTTAGTCTAAGAGCTGTATGCAATGCTGTTTCGAAATTATCATCGAGAGCATTAATATTATTTTTTTCTTTTAAATATTTTACATACATTGAATAATATAAATCATTTTCATCATATGAAAGATTTAAAATTGCACCGTTTGAAACTAGAAATTTTGCATTTTTAAAATTTCCTTTTCCAATAATTAGATCTAATGGTGTTTCCCCATACTTATTGATCAAATTTATATCCTCAATTTTCTTAATATGTTCTTTTGTCAATTTAATATTATCATTCCAAGCTATTAAATGGAAAATTGTATCTCCATGATTATCGGGAAGATTAATTAAAGCACCTTTATCAATTAAAAATTCTGCTTGTTTAAAATTTTTATTTCGAAATGCTATGTGCAAAGGTGTTTCTAAATTTTTATTTTGTTTATTTATATCAACAATTCCACGTTTTATAAATCTTGAAATATTATAAAAAAATTCGATTGAGATTAAATGAAGTGGAGTATCACCCAATTCATCGCATTCATTTAAATTCGCGCCATTTTCAATTAAAATTTGTGATTTTATATAATTCCTGTTTTTAAGACTTAAATGTAACGCGGTTTCTCCTTTAAAAGTCTTCTTGTGAATATCTCCATGTTTTAAAATATTTTTATTTAGTTCCATAATTGAATCTGATATCGTCATGATTAAATGTAAAGGGGTGAAACCGTCTCGATTGGAAATATTTAAATCAGCACCTTGTTCTATTAAAATTTTAGTTGCATTTATATTTTCACTTCGAAAAGAAAAATGTAAAGGCGTTTCCCCGTTCTTATTTTGTTTGTTTATATCTAATTTACGAGAAATAAATTTTTTTAAATCAAAACTCGAAAATTCAGCCATTAAATGAAAAGGGGTCGTACCCCACATATCTGAAATACTTAAATCAGCACCGTCTTTTATTAATTTTTGCGCTTTTTTATAATCTTTATTTCTAAGAGCAAAATGTAAAGGTGTTTCACCAGATGTATTTAACATTCTAGTTTCTGAATCGACAAGTTTCTTTTTCTTTAATATAAAAGAACCTCTTGTTAAATTTTTGGGATCACCGCAATGGTATTTATGGCATCTACCTCCTTTTTCCTTTAAAATTTTCGCTTGATTAAAATTATTATTTTTTAATGCTATGTCTAATGGGGTTTCATCATCTTGATTTTTTAAATTCATATTTTTAGTTGATTTTATATATTTAATCGTTTCAAAAATTGGATCTGCAGCCATTAAATGGATTGGAGTATTACCAAAATCGTTCCTTAAATTCAGATTTGCACCAACATTTACCAAAAAATCTGTTAAAACAAGATCCTTCTTTTTAATTGCAAAATGAATACAACTATTTCCTTCTTTTAAAGTATTATTAATATTAAAACCTAGATTAATTAAAAATTTTAATAAAATTATACAACAATTTTCGTTTTGTAATATTGGAAGCAATTCCTTACAAAATTCTTCAGAATTAATTATAAGTGATTCATAAATATTTAAATTTTTAACTGTTTGGATTAAATTTTGATTTTTTGTTTCTTCTAACGGAGTAATTCCTGCATTGTTAGTTATTTTTAAATTTCCAGAATGTTTTAATAAAATCAAAATTGGAATCAACCGATTTTTTCGAAATGCTATGTGAAGAGGAGTATCACCAAAATTATTTTGTTTATTAGTTATTGATTTTGATAATTGAACAATTTTAAGAATTGTATTGGGTTGTTCAAATTCAACTGCAAAATGAAGAATTGTGTTACCTTCATTATCAGAAATTGTAAAGTTTTCAGTTATTTCAAGAAAGAAATCAATCATTTCGTAATTTTCTTTGGAAATTGCTAGATGAAAAGGAGTTTCACCTAAATCATTCTGTTGATTAAAATTTAAATCATATTTTTGGAGATTTTTTTTGGGATTTATATATAAATTTCGATTTTTTGCTATTAAATGAATTAAAGTGTTTCCATTGTTATCTAAAGAATAAAATAGTTGGTTTGAACCCCGATTAATTTCAAAATTCCATATAGAAAAGAATTCTACTATATTATCTTCATATCCCTTCTCTAAATAAATTTTAATTAATTTCATCAAATTAATTGAAGTATATACATCTTTTAAAAATCTCCTTCGTTTTATTGTTTTATAAATATTTGTTATCGCCATATTTTCAAAATTTGTTACATTATCAATTTTATTATATTTTACTAACATCAATATAACTATTTCAAATTGATTACAAATTTTTAAATGCGTTGGATAAACCGTTTGAAAATAATTTTCTTCTATTATCCACCTCAAAATATTAGGAATATACAATTTCCCTGTTAAACCAATAATTGTTTCACCATTTTTATTTTCTATTTCAAAATCATCACAAATTTTAATTAAAATTTTTGCAAATTCATAAATATCGTTTTCAATTGCTAAATGTAGAGGGGTAGATCCAGCTTTATTTTTAAGGTTATAATCAATATTTTCCATATTTAATTCTGTAAAAATAAATTGAGTTTCTTTAGAAACTAAATGTAAAGCTGTGTTTCCATCCGGATCACAAATATTCAAATTTACTCCATTTTGAAGAAGAAATTTTATGAAAATAACATTTTTTCGAATTAGAGAATAATGTAATAGTGTCATTCCGTTATTAATCTTCCCATTTACATCAAAATCTGATTTGATTAAAAATTTTATTATTTTTATAGAAAAAGAATTATTAAGAAGTAAAATTTCAACAGATTTTTGGTAAAAAAGTTCTTCAGATTCTAATAAATTTTCTAACCTTAAAGATTCTAGAGAAAATTTTATTGAAATCGCTTTGTATTTCAATAAAATACAAATTATAACCTCATAATTATTATAAATAGCTAAATCCAGAAGAGTATTTCCTTTCAAATTCGGTACATTAACAAGATTTTTATTTTTTTCTAAAATATCTATAAGCAATTCAGGTAAATTAACAAGAATCGCTAAATGTGCAGCGTTATTCCCTTCTAAATCTTTAATTGTTACATCAGCACCATTTTCTAAAAAATATCGGACTTGATCCATATTTTTATTTAAAATTGCAATATGTAAAGCGGTCCATCCTTTAAAATTTTGCAGATTCAAATCTTCTTTTTTAATTTTAAATTCTTCTAAATTGATGTAATTAGAATTATTTTTATAAGCTGTTTCTTCGGGAATGATTTTTAAAAAATTAATATTTTGGTAATTATTCCGATATTCATTGATTTTCGCAAGAAAATGTATAGGAGATTCACCAATTAAATTTGGGATGTCTAAAGAAGCTCCGTTGTTAATCAAAATTTGTGCGAAATGAATTTTAGAAAATTGTAACGATGTATGTAGAAGTGTATCACCTGTAAGTTTATTTACCGCTTTATTAATTTTAAATCCTGTTTTTATAAAAAAAATTAATAAATTGTGTGTGCAATTATCAGAACGAATGAAATTTTCAATGTTAGTTCCACATTTTTCTATAAATGAATTTTCCAAATTTAGTTTTAGATGTACTCGAAAAATCATTTCAATTAAATAAAATTTCCTCTCAATTGCTGATTTTAAAAGAATTTCGAGATTGCTTATATCTTTATTCGCATCGATTATCTCCAAAACAAGATCGGGTACGTTATTTTCTACTGCAATTTCTAGTTTTTCTTGCCAAATATTTGTTTTCATTTTATTAAATTCAATTCTTTCTGAAAAGAATAAAATATTTGAAGTTCTTTGAAAATATTCCAAGAAGTAATCTCGATAAGGATGATTATAATTATTCAAAATATTTTCAATTTCGAAAAAATAAATAAAATCAGACAAAGTTATATGGTGAAAATGATGAAAATTAAAAGTTTTACTAAATTCAACTATTGAATTTAGGTTGAAATAAATTTTTGAATAATTTTGAAAAAATCTTGCGAAGAAGATATAGAATAAATCATCATTCATCCATTCATATCTAAATTTGAATTTTTGTTTATTAAATAATTCTGTATTTGCATTATAAATCGTCCAAAATGAAGGGGTTCGTCCTTTAAAATCTTTTGCATGTTTATTTCCACCATTTTGAAGAATTTCAGTTAATAATTTGGAATTACCGGTTTTTGTTATTAAATGCATGGGAGTTTCCATTTTAATAGTAGGGGTGTTTACATCTATAAGATGCGGATTATGAATCATCTGCAAGGAAATGTTTTCATTATTTGTATATAAAGCAAAATGCAGAGGGATCCACCCTTCTTTATTTTTAACTTTTATATCCACCTTCTTATTATTTATTAATTTATCAAAAATAATTTGATTTCCTGTAAGTGCGGCTAAATGAAGTGCAGTATTCCCAAAAAAATTTTGTGCATTCAAATTAATATCTTCAGTTTCAATTAAAATTAAAGCTGCTTCGGTATTATAAGCACAAATTGCTTCATGTAAAGCTGTCGAGTTAAAAGAATTCTTATCGTTTATAATTTCTTTTAATTTTTTTACGAGGACTTCTAAAATTTTTTTATTATCAGAGAATCTGGCTGATAAATATAGTAAAGTTTCTCCATTTTTTGTTATGAAATTTGGATTTGCGCCTTTTTCCAATAAGAATTCTACAATTTTTAAATTGTTTTGTATAACAGCTAGACACAAAGGAGAATATTGATCGAATATAATTGAATTTATTGAATCTTCTTCGATTAAAAACTCTTTTAAAATTTCTTCTTCTGCATTGCATATTATAGCAAATTGAAATAAGGTAATTCCATTTTTTAAAACCGATTTTAAATTCGCACCAAATTTTATTAATTTCATTACAATTTCTTTTCTTGAACAAAGAAGGGCAAGTTGTAAGGGAGTAAAATCACAATAATTGGAATTACCGTAAATTAAATTTAATCCAAATTCTGTGAAAGATGCAATTTTTAAAATTTCGTTTATTTCAAAAGTGTTAATCTCCTCTATTAAATATTTTTCTTCTTTGATTAGATTGATTAGATCAATGGAATTCTCATCATTTTTATTCAAAATGATTTCTTGCAATTTTGATTTTAAATATTTTTTTATATTAATTTGTGGGATGATTGATTTTTTTGAGCGAGATGTTTCAGAGGAAATAATACAATAAGTAGCTTCCCCATTATATCTTATATCGCAAATATCTGCATATATGTTTAAACCTATCCCATCAAATTCCCAAAAACAATTTAAGAAGAATAAATGCAAAATATTTCTTCGTGATTTTAAAAAAGTACAATGCATAATTTCACAAATTTGTTTTTTATTTTCAAAAATTTCTTGAACTATAGGACTATCATAAAAGATTATATACTTGTAAGCGTTAATCCCCTCTAATCTTCCAAATAATTTATTAACATGTAATTTTATACATTTATGTATGTCTCTTTGAGATAATGTAAAAATTAAATCATTTTTAGAAAATGTAACCAAAAATTTATCTTTACCGAATAAATCTTCAAAATAAGGTTTCCTTCCTTTATTTTCTTTAATAAGTCCGTTTAATAATTTTAAATCATTTTTATAAATTGCATTAAAAATATCATTTTTACAATTATCAATTTTAGTAATTTGTTTTATATCGCAGTGTAATTGGTTTGAAATTATCTCGATTTCTAAATCTAATTGTGAATTTTCCAAAAATTTACATTCCGGACTTGATAAATTATCAGCAACATTTTGTAAAAGATTGTTAGGGATGTAATTAGGGTTTCTGATATATTTAAAATCGCTATGAAATCCACCATTCTCAATCAAAATTTTGCAAATTTTTGGAAAATTATTCATAAATGCGTAATCTAATGCTGTTAAACCCTGAAATGTTTTCTTATTGATTATATTAATATCACTTTTCAAAACGGTACGAATAAATTTAGTATGCCCCATTAAAGATCCGACATGAAGAATTGTTAAATCTTTTGGTTTATTTAGATTTATTGATTTTTTATAAATTAATTGATTGTACATTTCCCAATTTCCTAATAAAGCCATTATATGTTTCCTATGAAAATAAAGAATGCTTTCGCTTTTATCTTTTAGATAATTTGGATTTCTCTGTAAAAAAATTTGTAATGAAGAAGAATCTCCGTTTAGGATAAAAATATCCATTAAGGTTAATCTATTTTGGAAAAGAATATTCCCAATTAGATCTTTAAAAAATGGATCAACATTTCTACAATCATATTTGCTTAAATACAATTTAAATACCGAAAAATCTGTAATCGTATTTTTTTGAAATTTATTGATTTTTAGGTTAGGTAATTTCAAAAAGCTTTGAGAATCATTTTTTAAATCTGTATAAAATACGTTTAAATCTTTTATCTTCATTTCTGTTTCAATTCTGGTTTTATTTAATTCTTCAATTGTATTTTTCATATCCGAATTAGAAAGTTCTAAAGCAACAGTTAAAATTTGCCATTGTAAATTAAAACTTAAATTTTCTAATAATGGATTTCCATGTGCAAGAAAATTTCTTAAAGTTCTCAAATCTATAAAAGATTGATTGATGAGTGTATGATATTTTGGATTTTCGGTATTTAAACAATTTAAAGCGCGTAAAACTAGATTTTCCAACGCAATCCTATAAGAAATATTTTGATACGCTTCTTTATATTCTAAACAGTTTTTAAAAATAATTTTTAAATCTTTTTTAACTTGTCTTTCATCGCTATATTTATACCAACTTTGTTTTTCTAAAATCTCTTCTAAATTTTCTAAAAATTCTTTTGGATCCAAAACAATTATTTTAAAAATCTCTTCGAGATTTAATTTAATTTTATTGTTTGCACCTGAAATTACCGCATCGTTAAATTGTTTATTGTATATGTTAAATTGTTGCAGGGGTTTATTAAATTGTTTCAGGTTTGTATGATCCGTTTCAAATAAATCTGCCATTGTTTTTGTAGTTGGATCATCCAAAAAATTATTAATTTTTTTTAAATCTTTTATAACTTTCTTATCATATTTTGATAATATTGATTTTAATGCAAATGTTCTACCTTTCCCTAATTTTTCTTTAAATTCACTCTCGAGCTTTTCTATTGTTTTTTCCAAATAATTATCTCTTATTGTTAAATATATTTTCACTAATAATTCATTAATTTCTTCTAAAGGGTGTAATTTATGTACAAAAAATATCATTTCTAAAATTTCTAGAACGCCATCGGGGGTAATATTATTTTCATTGATGTTACACCAAAAGTGATGAAGGATCATTTTGATGTATTTGATATTAAAACAAAATTTTGCAAAATTAGAAATAAATTTTGGATTTAAATAATTATCTCTTCTATTTTTAATTTTTTGTATCTTTCCATCTTGATACAAAACGACTTTACAGTTTCTTTCAATTTCGATCTTCTTTATACCAGTTGATTCTAACATATCGTGCCCTTGTTCCTCAATAATAAAATACTGTATTATAGTTTTTAAAACCTTAAAATCCTTTATAGTTTGTTGAAGGATTTTGTTATGTTCTTCTCTTAAATGTGTATGTTCGGTGTGACATAATTTATCACGCATCTCGATAGTTTTTTTGATAGCATAACTTCCCAAAATTGATTCAAAAATTTTAAGCAATTTTGGGGAAATATTAGGACACATATTTGTATTTTTTAAAGATTCACCTATTACTTGTAAAGTTCTTTGAATTATTAAATGCAAATTCGGTGAATTTCGATTTGTATTTATTGCTTCGTTTATATAGAACATCATACGATTTAAAGAAAAATTACTTTTAAAATTTTTAAAGCTTTTTTCTAATTTAATTTTAAGATTTTCATCAAGATTAAAATGGTAATAAGTATTTTTAAGTTGATCCACGTAATATTCTTTAAGTTTTTTTAAAAAAATTAATAAATCTTCTTTTTGTAAAGCTTCGTAATAAATCAAATTCTCCTGTTTTAAAGTGCTGATGTACATTTCCAAGCAATATTTAATTTTATCTTCATCTTTCCAATAACTTTCATTTCTTCCAGGTTTATTTCTAAAATCATTTTTCCAAATTTCCATGAGTTGGACGAGAATTGTGCTCGTAAATAAAAATGTATTCCAATTTTGTTCATCGAATAAAGTTTCGATCATTTGAATCATAAATTTTAAAATTTCTTCTTTTGTGATTTTAATTTTATAATATTTATTTGAGAATTTTATTAAAAATTGTTCAATATTAAATTCTTTTTTTGGTTCAAGTTGAATGTTTCTCAATTTTATCTTTTGATAAACTAGAAATAATTCTGTGGAATTTTCAGAAAATACAAATTCTAGCAAACTCTTATTTCCCAATAACAAAACACGATGTACCAAACTTAATTCCTTCGGTACCTCCAGTTTTATAATTTCTTTCATTATCCAATCACATTCTTCTTTATTTAAATCACATTCAAAATCTTCAGTCACTAAATAATAAAGAACTTTTGGAAAATTGCAAATCTTTGCTTTTTCGATGGCCATTTTTATTCCAACCGCATCTTCGGAAAGTATTGTTGTTTGTGGTTTTTCAAGCATTAATTCTACAAATTTATCCGTACCATAAATTTCATTTTGTTTCATGAATTTTTCGTACGATATTTTCAAAATGGGTCTTAATTTATGGTAATCCATATCCAAAATATAAAAAGCGTTATGAAACAACAGTAATTCTTTTAGGTCTATTTCCAAATTTTGTTTCCGGTCAAAAAATTTTGTTTGATTATTTATTGTTTTATAATCTAATAAAATTATTTTAATATCAAAGGTTTTTTGGATTAACTCACAAGCATTGGAAACTTTATAGTTGGCAAATTCATGACAGATTTTGTTTAAGGTGATGTCTTCTTCTTCTTCTTCCAGTTTATAATTTGTTGTCGAAGTTATGAATTGTTTTAATACTATTAGGCAGTATTCCATGTCATGGAGTGATTCTCCTAAGTAGAAAGGTGAAGGGATTGCGATATTCACAAAGTCCTCCATTATTAATCTGAAAAAAAAAAATTGCAGATAAAATTAATCAAAACTATGAGTGTATTCACTGATTGTGAAAAAAAAATCATTTAAACCTAAATCAAAATTCATAATTTTAGAAATTGCTTAAAAAATAAAATTGTAATATGTATTATGTCGAGATATTTCCAAAAGGTTTGTAAAAACGAAGTTATTGAACAAGATAATTTTTATAAATAGAATTTTAAGGTTTATTATTAAATTAGTTTTAATTAAAAGTAAATCTTTTAATTTTTCGATTTGTATTTTAATCGAAATGAATAAAATTTTGGTACTTACATGTAATAATTAATGAATTAATGTTTAAAACACTGATTACATGTTAGAGAAGCAAATGAATATGAATATATGAAGTGAATTTGTATTTGACCTTGAATGAATGTGTAAACGCCTATAAAATCTAAATTCTACTATAAATATAATCTAATTTATCTATAGTTGGTTATATATTTTGAATTGAAAATGGCAAAACTAATATAATTTCATAAAACTTTTCTTTTTTACTATAAAGAAAAATTCATCAAAAACTATTTCGACTTTTTGAACTATTTACTCGAAAGCAAATAAATTATAACAAAATGTTTCAAAATTTAACCTCAAAAAATTTTGAATTTATCGAAACATCCCAACTTTCATACTTACCATTCTTCGTACGTTATTTTTATCTGGTTATATTAATTTAAAACTAATATTAGAATTCACTAACAGTTTTAGGTATTTTAAATAATCAAATAAAATTAAATCAACACTAAAAAATTGTTTTAAACTTTTTTTATTTATACTTCTATAATTCTCTCTCTGCATTTAAATAAATAATATCCCATCATTCAATTAAAATAAATCTTTTTCTTTTTTTCTTAATTGATATGATGAATACAACAATAACTTTCTTTTTTTTTGCCATCTAGAAATTAAATAAGAAAGAAAAACATTTCAAGGAATCATAGTAGCCGTTTGAACAGGAAGAGTTCTAAGATTTGAGCTTGAAATTGCGTTGCTTTCCATCCATTTGACTATTTCCAAAGGCATATCTGGTTTTAGTTTAGTGTTGTTTTCGGGGTCATCAGGAGGCAGTAACTCTTTCATCACATCTTCAGCATTGCAATTAATTAATCTGGTTTTTGAAATTACAATTGCATTTATGAATCTATCAGATGGAGTGATAAAACGGTGCTCCATGAATATATTTTGGTCGTCCCAATAGACAATCTATAACAAAATGAGTTAAAAAAAATAAGGCAGAATTGTAAGGGGAAGAATTGAATTAATAGAAAATTTTAGGATGGTAACATAACACAGGCGTCAAGATATATATGATAAGAAATTTGGAGAATTTTAATAAAAGTCTACTTGAGCTCTTTCATTTGATTCTAACAAGCAAATTAAATTGTTATTGAATTTTTGGAAATTTTTACAATTTTTAAATATGACCACATCACATGATGTTCGTTACGCATTCCAAGCATCTTGTAACAATTCATTTCCATAAGCCGATGAGAATCTTATTTATAATCTTCCCAAAAACAACAAATTAACATAAAAGAAATAAATTTTACAAATCTTTACTTCCAAGGTAAAGAATTAT